>QBTX01003176.1:0-11611 GCA_003063285.2 Arachis monticola | reverse complement strand
TACCTAATCAAACTAATGAAAAATGCTTGTAAACACGCATAAGATGACTTGTGATCACACACAAAACATCATCAAACAGTATTCTCATTAAATAAAAAAAATTCGAAGTCAAGCAATCATGAGAAGCATTTGAGGAATTGAACCATGTTATATGTCCATTTAGCAGAGTATTTGTTAGAATTTTGATTCATGTGGGTTTTATTGGTAAGTACAGATGCAGCTACTATATTCTTTTGCTGATAGATAGAAATGTTCCCTTTTAACGAATGTCACTTAGTGTTGGCTTACTTGGACAAGTCATCATGTAGCCATTTTCTTAAGCAATTTCACTTGTTTGTTAGCATTTTATGCACTTTCTTGCATCTAAGTAAGTGATTTGGAGTGAAAATGCATAACTTCTTAATCAAGAAAACCACCATGAAATTAAGTTAATCGCCATGAGGGTTTGAGCTCATTTTAAATTGAATTTTAATTGTTTTTTTTTTTAAGCTCTTGAATATATGTTTGAGATGGTTTTATGGTGGTTTCATAGTTGGTGAAGAAAAGAAAAGAAAATGCAAAACGGGCCTACAGAAGCGTAACACAAGAAAAGGGAAAGCAATGGCAGAGGAGAGAAGACGTGCCGCAACTAATGCGGGGAAGCAACATTGCCTCCAAAAGGCAAGCCTAGGAAAGCATGGCCAACATGAAACTGCCTGCCAAAAAGGCACTAAAGACACCATGTAAAGTGAAAGCCTAAGGCAGAAATGGCGCTCAAGGCGACAAAATGGTTCCAAGTTGGTAGCTAAAGAGATTCTGTCCCTTTCGTATTGAGGAGATATAGGTTACATTAGAATGAAAGAAATCAAGAAACAAAGGTCATCAACTAGCATGCCAACTAGGTGTTCGATAAGAGAACCATGGGGAAGCCGAAGCTCTAAGCACCAACACTACCGTGCAAGAAGGCCAAGGAAAATGTGTAGCGTGTTTGCCTCTTCCAGTTTCGACACGGTGCCATGAAGGAAAGAACTCTGCCCTGCCTTGCGTGCGCGGGCAAGGCAGCATTTGGACTGGCGCACCACACAAAAAATTCTGGCGCACCAAGGCCGTTTCTGGCCTTCTGGCGCATCAAACTCTCTCGCCTGGCAGCATTCTGACGCGCGGCGTTCCTCCCTGGCGCACCAACGCTTCTGCCCTGTCCTTGGCGCGGGCAGGGCAAGCGTCCCACGCACCAATGCGCATCCTGGCGACACCAAATTTGGCTTCCTGCCGCACAAAATTTTGTCTGGCAGCACACAACACGCAGCAAACTCCTCAAATCTGGCGCATCAACTTTTCTGCCCTGCCTTGGCGGCGGCAGGGCAGCATCTGGCCGCACCAAGACCGCGCCAGACTCGCACGAACGCGCACGCACGCACACCAATCTTGCACCAAGGCCGCACCAAGCTTGTGCACCATGCAGTCAATTTTTCTGCCCTGCCTCACAAGGTCAGGGCCAGCCTCCTGGAGTGATTTTTTTTTGGGCCAAAATTCAAATTAAAAAGATTGATTTTGATTCATTTCTTCACCAATCAAAAAGCCCATCCAAATCCATAGTCCAAGAATAGAAAGTGTAAAATAGGAGTTAGTTGATGTAATTATGGACCTTTATTTGAGCTATTGATTATTTTTACTTTTATCCGTTTGAAGCTTTTGAATACTTTCTTGAGAAGACTTGTCCGAGCACTAAGAGGATCAAGGGGACTGATTGATCTCCTTCTCATTTCGCTTTGGGCAATTCTACTCCTCTTTTTCTAGAGTTTTGGGTTGGAAATTGGGGAATTGCGGTCCCAGTTCCATTCAAGCCTCTTCTGCACTTTGTTTTCTGCATAATTCAATTAACCAATGTTCTTTCTATTGCTTCTTCTTTAATTTTTTGTTCAATTACTTAGCTAATTCAGATTGGGAAGAGTTGGGTTTTAGGCTCTGCTACCTAAGCCCTTGGGATCTGAGATCATAATTCACTTTTGGTTCTTCTGTTGAACCTTCATTGCATCTTGTATTCATTCCTTTCTGTTGATGTATTTGCTTTTGAGTCTTCTTTCTGCTCAACGCATTTGTCTGCAGTTTCTTTCTTCTTTGTTTAGATCCTGCAATCACATTCCTCAATTCCCTTTTATATTCACGCATTCTATCTTTCTTGCCATTGTAAGTCTTACATGCAATTTAAGTTTCTGCATAAGTTTTTTTTAATATTGAATTTCTTGCTTTTAAGATTCTGCAATTTACAATTCTGTTCTTCTGATTTTTCCTTGTTACTGCACTTTCCCTTCCGCCACTTTACATTTACTGTCATTGTACTTTCTTGTTAAACACAAATCACTCACCAAAACTTGATTCGCTTGACTAAATCCCCCTACACTAAAATTGCTCCTAATCCTACAATCCCTATGAAGATCAGAGCTCACTCTGGTGAGTTTTATTACTTGATGAGACCGGTACAAGAGTCTTGCCGGTAGTTTTGTGTGGATCGTTTTCCGCCACATCAAGTTTATTGGCGCGGTTGCGCCGCGGAAGTTGAATATTGATTGTGATCAATGATTAAAGTGAGGTGGGATGCTAGAATTAAGCATTTTTTTTTTTTTTCTTTTTTTTGTTCTATTTTTCAAACTTCTACTTGTTTGAACTTTTGATATAATATATTTTGCTTACTTAACCTTTCTTTGCTTTTTTTTTAAGTGAGTTCTATATGTTTTCTGGGTTTGTGTCGTGTTTACTGCTGTGTGTTTGTATGTCAGGTATAGAGAGAAGAGTCTCTCCCTCTCAACACATCGGTGAAATTGATCAAATGTGGACATGTTAGTCTGGCGGGATAGTAAAGTAGCTGAATAGCAGGGAAGAATTTATCGGAGAAGAAAATCTGAAGCAGAGCATTCGAGGATTCAATGGAAAGGACCGGAGATACTAATTGCAAGCCCAGGAGGTAGAAGTGAGCCATAATAGATCAACAACGAGAGAAGAGTTTGCTTCTGAACACTGTTGCACAATGCTAGGCCATTGTGGAAGTAGGCATTCTTGCCTCCCAATGTCAGATGCAAACAATTTTGGACTCAGCCACAACTCATACTCTGGTTCAAACAATTTGCTTTTTTGGGGGAGGCCTTTGGGAAGATCGTCAATCAGCATCGTCCCACATTCTTAAGAATCATGTGACACACAGTGAAGACACGAAATGTGTGCCTCCTGATAGCTTGACAAGTTGCTATCTTCCAATTCTCGTCTCAGAGATAAAGCCCTCAATGGCTAGAGACCTTCTGATGAGAGCGGATTATTTTGTACGCTTTTCTTGGGGTAATTTCATGTAGCATTTAGCCATGTTGTTTTAGTTATGTGTTTGTTAGTAAGAATAATATTAGTTTTTAGGCAAAAAGTCATATTCGACTGTTAATAAGAAAAATTTTGTGGTTTTTCTGTGATTTTAGGTTTTTCTGACTGAACATTGAGGGAGCTGAGCGAAAAAATCTGACTTTCGGCTGAAAAAAGGAACCTGTCTGTATCTAGCTTGTGTATGGATGTATCACTACCTGCCCTCACTCGAAATTCGGATTTTCTGGAGCTACAGGAGTCAATTGGCGCGTCTCTAACGACGTTGGAGAAAGTAAGACATCCAGGGCTTTCCAGCAATGATATAATAGTCCATACTTTGAGCGAGGATAGAACGAAGTAACTTGGCGTTAAACGCACAAGTTCATATGCGCGTGTCTGGAGTTAAACGCCAGAAAACGTATTTATCGGAGTCTTGAACGCCCAAAGACGCACAACCTGAGGTTTGACGCAAAGAAAGGCCTCCACGTAGCGTGAAATCAGCTTTAGTCTCAGCCCCAGAGCCAGCACATTCAAGTGGGCCCGAATCGTGATTTCCTCGCGACAGACAATTATCTCTGGATTTGATTCATTTTGTGTCAAACCTTAGGATACTAGTTTACTATTTAAACAAGTTTACAGGACTTATTTGTACCATCAACATTTTCAGATCTGAATTACATACTTTGTGAACGGCATGAGTCTCTAATTCCATTGTTGGGGGTGAGGGCTCTGCAGCGTCTCGATGATTTAACTGACAATTCTTGGTTTCCAATTCAAACACGCTTGTATCTTATCTAAGTGTTAATTGCTCGCTTAATTGTAGGAGCAGGTGATGATCGTGACACTCATCACCGTTCCTCAACCTATGAACGTGTGCGTGACAAACACCTCCGTTCTAACTCAGATTGGAATGAAATAGTCTGCTTAGATTCCCCAACAGAATCTTCGTGGTATAAGCGTGGATGATGGCGGCATTCAAAAGAATCGGAAAGTCTCAACACCTTGTCTCGTGGTATTCCGAGTAAGGATTTCCAGGGATTTGAAATGACTTGTGACGTGTTCAATACTTAAACTCTGCTAGGGCAGCTTTAGTGACAGACGCAAAAGGTGATTCTATTGCCAGTAGGAGCGGGGACCAACCAGTGATTAGCCTACTAGTGAGCAGAGTGCGTGGCATTAGTTTGTTCACTGCGAGGATAGGGAAGTGAGCCATTGAACAAGGTGACACCTACATAGAGCTTGCCATGGAAGGAACCTGCGTGTTGAGAAGAGGATTCGAAAGGAAAGTTGAAGTCAGAGGACAAGCATCTCCAAAACTCAGACATACCTTCTCCCCAGTACTGAAAATCAACGTAACTCTATTGATTTTAACGTTACATTTTTAATGAAATTTGGCAGTTTGGGCTTTTTACAATAAATCCAAATAATCTATTGAGTATCCTGACTAAGACTAATAAATACCAATATTGATTGTCTTCAAACCAATAATCTCTGTGGCATTCGACCCTTACTGCAACGTAAGGTATTACTTGAGAACGACCCAGTACACTATTCTGGGTAGTTGAACGGAGATGTGAGCTATCTGCTAATCAGTTAAGTAAATATAGTTTTACTTTTTAACATATTCTTCAGAGAGCCATAATTTAGATCACACAATTTCGTGCCACAAGTTTTTGGCGCCGGTTGCCGGGGATTATTGAGTTTGGACAACTTGAAGGTTGTATTCTTATTTCTCTAGATAGGAATATTATTTTTTATTTTTATTTTTATTTTTAGTTTATATCATTATTTTTGTGATTTTTTTTTTTTTTTTTTTTCAAGACTTTCTTTCAAGCGAACTCAGTGCATTCTAATTCTATATTCCCAATTCGGCTTATATTCTTTTGATAAGGGGAGCCCCAGTACTTTTTGAAATGTTTCAAAGATATTTTTACTTGATTATTTTTTTTTTTTTTTTTTTTTTTTTGATAATTTTTTTTTTTTTTGTATTTTTATAATTATTGTAAAATTTATTTTGGTTTTCTAAAAAATTTTCAAGTTTGGGTGTGTTTTCTCTGTGTTTGCTTGGGTGTTCTTTGATATCTTCAAAGTGTTTCTTGGAGGGTTTTCTTATGTCTGATCTAAAATTTTTAAAGTTTGGTGGTTCTTGTGTTTTCCCTCCAAAAATTTTCGAAATTAGGAGCATTAGAGATCTAAATTGTTAAGTCTTGTGTCTTTTGTGTGTTTTTCTCTCTTTCCCACTCTCATAAATTCAAAATTCAAAAATTTTTATTTTTCTAACTTCTAATTTTGAACAATTTTTTTTTTTTTTCGAAAATCTAAAAAATTCAATTTTTCAATTTCAAAATATTTCCACTTTTCTTTTCTATTATTTATTCGTTTTTATTTTTATAATGTTAAATAAAAATATTTTATAACTTCTGTTTGGTATTTATGTCCCGATTTTTTATATGCTACTACAGATTCCAAACTATAATAATTACTCAACTTGTATGTCCATTTAAGTAGTCTAAAGAGACGTAGAACAGTCCAAAGAGGCTCTGGGGTCATATGCAACACCACTATGCTTCATATGCGGAGTAGTAATCAGTATACCTCTCATTGGAGTTAGTAGCTTTGAGTCTGAATCCTCAGTCATTATCATGGTGCAGCAAAGCTGCAGTATTCTGGTCTTACACATGAAGAGCCTACAGAATTTTAGCACAATATTCTGCAATTGCTGAATACAGAGTACATGATTAAAGAAGTGGATCAGGATGTTTCATGTATTATTATCTGTTTCCAATGTGCCTGTAAAGATCAGCTAAGAGTGGTTAAATAAACGCAGCGCTAAGAACAGCATAAAACATTGGAAACCAGCTGTCAGTGAAAAATTCCTGAATCATTTTTACCCTCCTCAAACGGATGACACAAGCTAAGCTACAGCATCCAAGGCTTAAAAAGGAGATAATAAATCCCCTTATGATGCATGGGGGAGATAGGAGTAGTAGATTGCTCTAAGGCATAATGATGGCCTCCTGAATGTTTCCAGAATGGGTGCAAATTTACAATCTTCTACTGATGGGACTTACAGAAAAGGTCAGATTTCTCTAGACCACATAAGGCTAGGTGGATCTTACATAAAACAAAGATAAAACACATTGAAAGAAGCTCAAGAGGTTAGTTGATAGCAGAGTTTGCCAGAAAATCGAATGCATCGTGTACTAAACAAGATTGATTTCCATGGAAGAAGAGATTAAATGTGCAGCTGGAATGCATAAAACTCATATCCGATGGATCAGGCTTTATATGAATTTCAATAGCAATTTAGACTATTCTAACTCAGCAGCTAGTCCGAATTCAGGAAATATTACACGGACAACAAGGAATGGCTAACAAGAACATGGAAGTACAATTAAAGCAGACAGAAAGCAACTGTCAAGAACAATAACAGGGAAGAATGCCAGGCAGTTCAATTTAAGAAGTGGGAAAATATTATAATACCCACTTCAAGTAGTGGGCCAAGAAAGGACGCGATAGAATGAACAACCACTGGCTACTAAAATCCCTCTGAGGACAAGCAGAGCACCAGACAAGGGATAAAAGCTGCGCTGAACGCCGGCAATACGCATGCTTATTCCTGGCGTTCCAACAGCGAGCACAAGCATGGATCTGGCGTTGAAACGGCCCGAAACTAGCATGGTTCTGGCGTATTCAACCGCCAGTACAAACAAGGTGAAGTGGCGTGTTGTGACCGCCGACGTCCAACTGCTACGCCGACTAGACATTCAATGAGGGCTGTGGCGGAATCTCAGATCCACATACGAAGTGTGACCTTTTCTGAAAAGGCTTCTCCAACCACCTTCTGTAGGTAATAAACTGCAAGCAACTAAGTGTATGAGGAGATACACAAGCCAACATGCCTTATCCAAAAACTCACCGCCAAAGCGGTGAACAGGTTAAGCATTTTGCCACGTTCTTTGCAGATGTATCTCAGGGACGCTTGAAATAAAGATTTCCGTTTGCAGAGGAGACTTGAGCAATATCGCCTCTTTATGCTAAGTTCATGAAAGAGATGAATCTTAGGTCATCAGAAGTTGATTGATGGGAAGGTGAACAGAAAAGTATTACCTCACTGACGAGCAGTCAGTCATGTCTAAAAACATTTACTGAAAGCTTAAAGACCTAGGATGCTTTATATGGAATACCATGTCACATTAGAAGGTGTTTTGTACCAAGATGCTTTATGTGATCTTGGTGGCAAGTATTAGACCTAATATCCTGCATCTAATATCAGAAAGCTTGGTTTATCTGAAGAAGTTAAACCAACCAGGATATGTCTTCAACCTGCTGAATTCTGGTTCATTAAAATACTCTCATCAGGCGTGTTGAACAGACATTGATTGTTCATAAGGTTTGCGCTGCCATTTCCCTTTCCTACTGACTTTGTAGTGGTGGAAATTGAGGAGCACAAGAGTGTATCTCTCATGGTCTAGAGACTTTCCGTAGAACTGGGAACCCTCATTGCTGGTCCAAAAGGGGAAGTTACTTGAGAGTATGAGGAAGAGTGTTCAGGTTGAAGTTGTTAAAGCCAATTTCGCCTCAACATCTGCGCGGTAAACCCGCCGAAAGTGACTGCTAGGTGGACGCTTACGGCTCGGCTGTCCAACTGCTAATGAGGGGTTGGATGGTACGTAGAGCTGCTGAGGTATAGTGCTAATGTCTAGGTACAGTTGATGGTATGGCGGGAAGTATAGGCTGGCATCGATCAGTATGCCGATTAATGAAAAGGAAGAAGTTGCATGCATCAAGACCATCAAGATGATGATGGCAAGAAACATACTAAAATTTTTTTTTTTTGTTTGCTTGTTTGTGATTGTTGGTTCAGATTTTGGTGAAGGTGTTCTTGAGCCGCTTTCATCTTTATGCACTTTCTTGCACAATAAGTAAGTAATTGGAGTGGATTCTCATGATTGTTTTGAATCAACCAAACATCATTTATTTTACACAAAATCATAGGTTTTATGCTAGAATTAATTGATTTTATAAATGATGCAAAGATCTAGTGATTTTGGTGGAGCTTTGATTAGTTGTTTGGTTGCTTGTAGGTGAAGAAATGATGAAGAAAAGAAAGAACTGGAAAAGCGTTGCATTACCAAAGCGTGGCAATTCATTAAGGCAACGCTAAGCAAGGGAGCACAAGACTAGCGCCCAACCAAGGGAGCATGGCATGCAAAGGAGTGAACGCTGAAGCACTAGGCGCGCATCAAGACAGCACAACAAGAAGCCTAGTTCAATAAATTAAACGTAGAGTTCAAAACAATAAATGTTTTCGGCTTATGGAAGCAAGGGAACAATGCGCATCAAAGGCAACACAAGGCTGGCATTTGAAGTAGTGAACTTAGCGTTCACTTTTGTGAACTTCTTCGTGCCTTTAACCAAGGAACGAAACTCGTGCACCAAGACATGCCAAGAAGTAGCGTTCAAAAGTTTGAACGCCAAGTTCACCCTTGTGAACTTTATCGTGCTCGAAGAGGGAACCAAATCACTAAAGAGAGCACGCATCAAAATTCACCAAATATGCGCTGGCCAAGGTTCGAAAAGGGAGCATGCACCAAAGAGCATAGCGCTCAATCAAGGAAGCGCAGCGCTCAAATGAAGCAACGCTAAGGCAAACAAGGCATGCACCAAGACAAAAGTAGTAGCGCTCATGTTTCGAGCACATCGTTCACTTTGTGAGCGCTAGTGATGCCATGACACGGACGAGGCGCCAAGGCTAGTGAACGCAACATTCACTCATGCAATGGAGCGCTCCACTGGAGCATGCCCCAACCCATTTTTCAAACAAGTGCCTCCTGACCCACGCAATCAAATGCCATCTTGGATCCATTTCTCACCAATTTGGAAAGCCCACTCCACGTCTTGAAGACCAAAATAGAAAGTGTATAAATAGGAATTAGTTTGATTTGAGAAGGACCTTTATCTCATTTTAGTTTTTCACTTTTAATTTTCATTTGTTTTGAATTTTGGAATTAGGATTAGATCTAGTTTGCTTTCTGTTTTCATTTTCTTTCTTCTGAAACTTCTACTTTCTATTTTGGGTTTTTGAATTCAAATTGAAAAACTCCATTGAATTTCTTGATCTAAGGATCATATTTGCTTTCCTTTCATTTATTTCTGAGAATTGGAGAATTGGATCAAGATCTGCTCTACTATTTTCATTTTCATTTCTTCTGTAATTTCTTTTCTGTTTGGTCAAGAGAGTGATTAAGATCTAGATCTGCTTTCTGATCTCATTGCTCTTCTTCGATCTTCAATTTCTCTTTTAGAATTTCATAAGCTAAGTTTTCTTGCTGTTTGTTCCTTCAAGCAATTTTTCATTTCTGTTTTGCTACTGAGCTGAATCTCTCCATCTCTTAGTTCTATAATTTACTTCAACATACATTTTCTAGTTAAATTCTGAATCCCAATACCCAAATCCCTTTAATTCTTCAAGCAAATTTACATTTCCCGACAATTTAAATTCAGCAATTTACATTTCTTGCACTTTAAGTTTCATTCATTTATATTTCTTGCAATTTAAGTTTCAGCTCTTTTACTTTCTTGCACCTTAAGTTTCTGCAATTTTACTTCTTCTGCACTTTAGTTTTCAGCCAATTTACATTCTGCACTTTAGTATACTTGCAATTTCACTTCTGTTGATCAAAAGCACTCCAATCATCAAATATTTGCTTAACTAAATTCATCACCTAGCTAAAATTGCTCAATCCATCAATCTCTGTGGGATCGACCTCACTCTTGTGAGTTATTATTACTTGATGCGACCCCGTACACTTGCCGCTGAGTTTGTGTGGAATCGTTTTTCACCCATCACCTCCCAACAAGTGCTTCTTTAACGTCACTAGCTTGACGGTTAGCTCGTTATGGAGATTGATATGGGCTCAAAATTTTGCCCCTTACAGTGAACTTTCTTCCTATCTTTTCATGGATGAGCTCCACATGCTCTAGAGACAAGATATGACTCACTGTATGTGGTATGACTGGTTTCTGGGTGAAGACAACTCTCATGCCAGGTGAGAGGTCTTCAGTGGGGATCTTTTTGTCCCTCCAGCCTTTAAGTACTTTCTTCTTAGTACCTTTGTTCTCAGTGCTTGTTGATGGCTGCCCAACACCAAACTTAGAATTGGTGTTTGGGGACTTAGTAAAGCTCTGCATTGAAAGAGATGGTTGGAACACTAAGTGTTGCACAGTTATCTCTCGTTTCTCATAGGGAGAGTTGGGGTGAGGCATCTTGAACAAGATGTGCTTCTCCCTTAGTTGTAAAATCAGTTCTCCCTTTGCTACATCAATGATAACATTGGTAGTGGCTAGGAAAGGTCTTCCAAAGATAATAGACTCATCCTCATCTTCCCCAATATCTAAGATTATGAAGTTTGTAGGGATGTAAATGTCTTCAACCTTCACCAAGACATCCTCTACTAGGCCATATGCACTTTTCATTAACTTGTCTGCCATCTCTAGTGAGATATTTACAACTTGTACCTCAAAGATTTCCAACTTCTCCATCACAGAGAGTGGCACAAGGTTTATACTTGACCCTAGGTCACACAGAGCCTTCTCAAAGGTCATGGTGCCTATGGTGCAAGGAATTAGGAAGCATTCGGGATCCGGAAGCTTTTGAGGTAGCTTCTGCTTAACCAAAGCATTGAGTTCTTTAGTAAGCACTGGAGGTTCTTCCTCCAATGTCTTTACTCCAAATAACTTGGCCTTTAGCTTCATGAGAACTCCTAGGTACCGAGCAACTTGCTCTTCCCTAGTTTTCTCATCCTCATCAGAGGATGAGTATTCATCAGAACTCATGCATTGCAAGAGTGGATGCAAGGGGACCTCTATGGTCTCTACATGAGCTTTGGCTTCCTTTAATTCTTGGATAGGGACTTCATCAGTGGGTGTTGAATACTCAGTAGAAACACCCTTACTGGCGTTCAACTCTATCTCTCGTGGCTTTTTGGGCGTTGAACGCGCAGTGGGTACATCTTCACTGGTGTTAAATGCCAGCTTTTCTGCCAATTTAAGCGTTGAACACCCACCTCCTTACTGGCGTTCAACGCTAACTTGATGAGCGGATAATTTGTATGCTTTTTGGCATTGTTTTAAGTATGTTTTTAGTATGATTTAGTTATTTTTTAGTATATTTTTATTCGTTTTTAGCTAAAATTCACTTTTCTGGACTTTACTATGAGTTTGTGTGTTTTTCTGTGATTTCAGGTATTTTCTGGCTGAAATTGAGGGTCCTGAGCAAAAATCT
>QBTX01003175.1:0-11616 GCA_003063285.2 Arachis monticola | reverse complement strand
AGCAAAAACTAGGATGATTACAAAGAGAGAGGGCAACCAGAAATCATCACCCAAAGGTTGTATTGTTACTTAATTCCATTGTACTCAGAATTGTTGAAAGTTGGAAGTCCGAATGCACTTTTGATTTGTAGTTACTCATAGTTGAACCCTTTTTAAATTCTGTCTTTTAAGTTCTGAATAGGTCTATGTGTGCTAGTCTTTATGTCACTGCATCCTCCTTAACTTACTTGTATGCTTGTCCTTTCTTTTTAAATCAAATGAAGAAGAGAATGTTTATGTTTTTAAAAGACCAGAGTAGAGTTCATAATGTGGAAGTGCATTCATGAATCTTTGGGGTAGTCATAAGTTAGCTAAGTTGGTTCAACAACAAGGCTAGGAGGACAACTATCTATCATGAATACTTGACTTTGGATATACCCATGAGACTAAGTTAATAACAAGATCCTAATAAGAAAAAAAGGAAAGAACAATGGAAGTGAAAAACAAAAGAAAAAGAGTAAGCAATAAGGCTAGGCACCAATGGTTTGGACCTTGAGACAAGTGTCTGTGGTGCTCCTGTGTGAGGGATCTACTTGGATGAATAAGCTCTCAGGGGTGCTTTATCACTTGGTAACTTGGGTTAACTAACCCGGGATTATCAGCTGAAAATCCACTATCAAGAGTAACCCTCACTACAGAGCATTTAGTAACCCAAAGAGGTGCTGGACACCAAGGTCTCAAGAAAAGAAAATAAATAAACTATATGCCTGTGGTGTGTATGTATGGGGGAGAGACTTGAGGGAGTAAGTCTCATGGGAGTAAGTCCAAAGGGGTGCTTCAACACCTAGCACCTTGAACCAACTGGTTCGGGAGTGTTGGCTGAAAACTTATCTTAAAGAGTTGCCCCCTTACAGAGTACTTAGCCTAAATAACACAAATAACCCTTGAAATAACAATAAAAGGATCAATGAATAAAAGTCTCATGGGATATAAACAAAGTAAGTGTTTGGGGATATGATAAAAGTCTGAAAGCCAATAATGGAATGAACCTAAGTTGCTATGTATGAAACCACCATAAAATCAGTAACATRACTTCCACAAGAATGACTCATTCCTCTGGATATTCCATTCATCATTCTCTTGTTCCAGTACTTGCTTAGGGACAAGCAAGCTTTAAGTTTGGTGTTGTGATGCCAGGGCATCTTGGCCAGTTTCACTGACCTTTTCTTTACTATTTTTAGGGTAGTTTCATACATTTCTTTAGGAAATAAGCTAGTTTTGGGTAGATATTCACCTACACCTTGATTCAAGCACACATTGTGCATTTTACATTATTTCATGAGGATTTTGCATGAATTTAGTGACAAATTGTATGTTGCATTACCCATGACTTGGACTAGAACTTTGATGCACTCTGTTGCGTGATTTCAAGACCAAAGGAAGCAAGGAAAGGGAGGTAACTTGCAAGGTTAATGAGAAAAGTGATTGCCAATAACACTCTCAAAGCCATCATTGCCCATGTTAAGAGTCACGTTAACTAAGTTAACGTGCACTCTAACATGGAGAAGGGAAGTTGAGCCAACGTTAGTGACACTTAACATTGTCACTAACGTTGGCAAACACTCATGAGTGGCCACGTTAGAGCCCACGTTAACCTAGTTAACGTGGCCCCTAACGTTAAAGGGAGAAGAGAAGCCAACGTTAGTGACATTCAACATTGTCACTAACATTGGCATAAGGATGCAACACACCACGTTAACTCCCACGTTAACTTGGTTAACGTGGGAGCTAACGTAAGAAGTGAGAGTTGTCGACAACGTTAGTGACACTCAACATTGTCACTAACGTTGGAAGCAACCACACAACCCCCAAGGAGCCACGTTAACTTCGACGTTAACTTAGTTAACGTGGAAGCTAACGATGAGGAATGAATGATGAGCCAACGTTAGTGACACTCAACATTGTCACTAACGTTGGGATGGCTAAGAATGGCCACGTTAGAAGCCAAGTTAACCTAGTTAACGTGGACTCTAACGTGAGATCTAGGGGCGCATTAGAACGTTAGTGACAATGTTGAGTGTCACTAACGTTCTCGAAGTTTGGCAAAGCCACGTTAGAAGCCACGTTAACCTAGTTAACGTAGGCTTTAAGTGAAGAATAAGGCAATTGGAACGTTAGTTGAAAATGTTGTAAGTGTCACTAACGTTCTCGAGGTTGGCAAAGCCACGTTAGAAGCCACGTTAACCTAGTTAACGTGGGCTCTAACGAGAGGCAAAGGGGACATTGGAACGTTAGTGAAAATGTTAAGTGTACTAAGTTCTCGAACTTATACTTTCACTAAATGTTAACACCCTAACGTCCTGAGCTAAAGTCTCTGCCCACTTAGCACTTTCTCTCTACAAGTAAAGCCTAAGCCCAAATGAAGAAAAGGAACTGCTTCAAACTAAGATCCAAAGGCCCAAGACTTGAAGAGCAAACTAGAAGCTGAGAAGAGTAGTATATATAAGTAGCTTTGAATTGTTAAGGAGTTCTGGAGGTGGAAAAAGAACTACTCTCTGTATTTTATCTTCTCTGTTTTTCTAGTTTTATGATGTATTCTCCATCTTTTTTTTTCATTTTCAAGAGCTATGAACAACTAAACCCCTTTCATTGGGTTAGGGAGCTCTGTTGTAATTTGATGGATCAATACAATTTTCATTATTCTTCTTCTTCTTTTCCTTAATTTTACTTGAAAGCTTTCGATCTTCATCCATTGAGTAGTTATCTTGGAGAGAAGCTATTCAAACTTGGATCTCTTTGAACCTTGAAAGAGGAATGAAGAGATCAAGCTAGAAATGCTTTCTCATGCTGGAATCAAATTGGGTTTGGATGGGTATGTGACTATAACCTCTCAATACTTGATTTGGGAATGCATGTGGTATAATCAGTGACCATACTTCATCTCTCCTCTGAGCAATTGACCAAGGAGTTGGCTATTGATCAAGATTTGAGAGATTGAATTGCAAGAAATTGTAATTCAATCACTTAAGATTTCCAAGGAGATTAATGAGTGCATTGATTGAGGAAGAGATGAAAATGAACTTGATCCGGAGAATTGCAACATCTCCTAAGCCCAATGAACTCTCCATCTCTGATCTTACCCATTCTTTTTAMTTTCTGCCATTTACTTTTATGAGCAAATCCCCCATTCCCATTTACAATTCTGYAATTTATTTTTAGTCATTTACTTCCAGTCCTTTAATTCTAGCATTTACTTTTCTGTTATTTACATTCCTGCATTTTATTTTCTGCAACTCTCAACCCAAATTCTGGATTCGCTCAACTAGAACATTCCTCGAATTAAAGTTGCTTGATCAATCAATCCCTGTGGGATTCGACCTCACTCTATTGTGAGTTTTTACTTGACGACAAGTTCAGTACATTTGCCGAAGGGAGATTTGTTGAGAGACAAGTTTTCCCTGCATCAAGTATTCAAACCTCGGGTCATTCTCTCTAGGAATTGCAATAAAGTGTTCTTGTTTTTGTTTATGAAGTATGCTTGGGGTTTTTGAGATAATAGACAAGAAATATAAATGGCAAAGGAAATAAACTAACAACTAGAAAAGCTCTTGGCAAGGTATGAGAACTAGAAGTCCTATCCTAGTTATCCTTATCAATTGTGATGAAAATTGTCCATTGCTCCCACTTAGTTAACCTCTAACTATGAAGGAAAGTCAAGTGGATGAATTAACTTGATTCCACAAGTCCTAGCTAAATCATGATGAAAGACTAGCTTTAGTGGCATTGAAGTCAATTAGCAACTTCTAATTATCAATCAACAAAAGAATTAGATAATTCAAGAGTCACTAATTACTCTACCTAGGCTAAGAGGAACAAAATCTAACTCATAACTAAAAGAAGCATTTCATCAAACACATAAAAGGCAATAAAAGTAAACTACATGAATTGCAAGAATTAAAGAGAGATCTAACTACAATGGCAAGAGATCAATAAYAGAAAACCAAATCAAACATGAAAAGACATGGAATTCATAAATTGCATTGAAAGGTAAATGGAGATCTACATAAGAATTCATAAAAAGTAAGAGAAGAAGTAGATCTAGATCTAAGAAATTAACCTAAACCTAATCCTAATTCTAGAGAGAAGAGAGAGCTTCTCTCTCTAGAAACAAACTTTCCCTCCAAAACTCAACTAAACTAAAACTAATGGTAACTAGATGGTTGATCCCCTTCAATCCTTGGGTTAAATAGCATCAGAGGTGAGTTGGAATTGGGCCTGGGAAGCCCAGAAATTGCCCCCAGTGGAATTCCTTTAAGTGAGTCACGTGCGAGCACCGACGCATACGCGTCGCTTTGGCATTTTGCTTCCACGTGTATGCGTCATGTACGCGTACGCGTCGCCTTGCGACGTCACTTTTCCACGCGTGCGCGTCTGCTGCGCGTGCGCGTTGATCTCAACATCCCAAATCCCTGTTTCTTCATGAGTTCTCCACTTGCATGCTTTTCCTCTCCATCCCTATGATCCATTCCTAGCCTTTCCAATCTGAATTCACTAACAAACATATCAAGTCATCTAGTGAAATCAAAGGTGAATCAAAATTAGCAATTAAGGGCCTAAAAAGCATGTTTTCACACTTAAGCACAAATTAGGAGACAATCATGAAACCATGCTATTTTCTTGGATAAATGTGGGTAAAAAGTCATAAAATCCCCCAAATTAAGCACAAGATAAACCCTAAAAATGGGGTTTATTATCTATCTGTAATGTCAGCTGGAAAGTACTTGTCCAGGAATTCCCTTCTGAGCAGATCCCAATTAGTAACAACTTTTTCAGGTTGCGTGTAGAACCACTCCCTTGCCTTTCCCTCAAGAGAAAATGGGAAGGCATATAACCAAATAGTAATTTCATCCGCACCATGACGCCTAGTAGTTGAGCAGGTAATCCATGAAACTTGGGCAGTAAATTGATCAGCGCGGTCTTCAGTTCAAAATCCGCAGCTAAATTCGGATGATGCACTTGATATGGTTACAGTATAAAGTCCAGAGCTCCCGCTTCTTGGAGAGTAATCCTTCTAGGCTCTGCCATAGTACCTGCGCATAAGGCAATAGAATCAGTAGAAGATGAACTTATTTCTTCCTCAAATGACACTTCAGATTCACCCTCAGATAAGACTGGTAAATTGGTAGAAACCCCTTCACCACCCTCAGAGGCTAACCGACGCCGAGCTCGCCTAATACGTGAAATAGTTTTTTCGATTTCAGGATCAAATGCGGCTAAGCTCGGATCCGGTAACGAATGCGTCATTCAATGAAAGAAACATAGAGCTTGTGGATATAAAATAAAATATATTAAGAAAAATTAAACTAAAATTAGAAGGAAAATGCAAAGAAGTAAATATAAAAATTATTTACACCAACCAATAATTTAGCACACTGTTGCAACTCCCCGGCAACGACGCCAAAAATTGACGGGTGAAAAAATGTCGATTAAGAATTTATAATAAAAATAGCATTGCAAGTACAGTTCTTAACCAACGAAAATTCCACTTATCATTTTAAAAAAGAGTTGTCACAATTTAGAATCAATTAACTGGGAGTAGAATTCCCAGGTCGTCTCCAAAAGAGTTGACAAAAGAGTGCAATTTATTGGTCAGGGGTTTTCTGAGAAAGTCTTAGGGTTGAGAACGGGAAAATAATACTAAAAATTAAAGCAGTGAATAATAACAAGAGGTTTTATATAATTGAAATAAAAAGCTTTGACTAGGAGAAGATTAATCGGAATTTCTATCCTTGTAGAATTTTCCCAAGTATAATAGTAAGAGGTTGTTGCTTCTACTTAGTTATCCTTTACCTAATAAAGGAAAGTCATGTAACTAACCAACTCTGATTCACAAATCCTAATCACCTCCTAAGGAAGGATTAGAGTTAGTGACTAGAGAGTCAGCCAACAACTTCCAATTACAAATTAACACTTGAGTATTCCAATTCAAGGGTCTCCTATTAATCAACTCCAAAGTCAAGTTGGGAGTCTACTCCATTGACATGGATGCCATTTTCGCAAACATGTAAAGGGAGTAGAAAGGAGACATGGTAATTAAAATTAATTTAGTAAAAGCAATTTTTGAGCTAATAAATTAAGGGGAGATGGTAATCAAACAAATAATAAAATTAAATGTAAAAATAACTCTTGCATTAATAATTTTCAAAATCCAAGATATCCATATGTAACTCTGAACAAACTAAATGGAAAGCAAAAGAGTAAGGAAATAAGAAAGCAAACTGTACTAATAGAGACTTCAAATGGAGGTAGTAACTCTTCTCAATATCCAATCCAAAAGCATAAAACTAGAAAATCTAAGAATGTGAAGAACCCTAGAGGAAGTAGTGTTTTTTTTTCTCTAGAATTCCAGATTAAAACTAAAACTAAGTGAATATGAGTGTGTTTTGAGTCTCGGCTTGTCCCCTGGCTCTAGTCTGTGTTTCTGGGCCAAAAACTGGGTCCAAACTCAGTCCAAAATCACCCCCAGCGTCTTCTACAGTTGCAGCTCGTTACGCATATCACGCGTACGTGTCAGTTACGCGTACGCATCGATGGTCTTCACGCGTATGCATCGCTGTACGACTTCGCTTGTCACGCGCACGTGTGAGACATGTGTGCGCATCGATCCTCGCTGGTCACTTCCTTTGTTTCTTGTGTTCCTTCCACTTTTGCATGCTTCCTTTCCATCCTCTAAGCCATTCCTTCCCTATAAAGCCTGAAAGCACTTAACACACAGATCACGACATCGAATGATATAAAGGGGGATTAAAAATTGACCATTTAAAGGCTTAGGAAGCAAGTTTTCAATCATAGAACAAAATTAGCAAGGCAAATGTAAAACATGCGAATTACATGAATAAGTGTGCAAAAAACGGATAAAAACCTACTCAATTTAGCACAAGATAAACTATAAAATAGTAGTTTATCAGTGAGCACAGTGATGAGCGGATAATTTATACGCTTTTTGGCATTGTTTTTACATAGTTTTTAGTATGATTTAATTAGTTTTTAGTATATTTTTATTAGTTTTAAATAAAAATCACATTTCTGAACTTTACTATGAATTTGTGTGCTTTTCTGTGATTTTAGGTAATTTCTAGCTGAAATTGAGGGACTTGAGCAAAAATCAGATTCAGAGGCTGAAGAAGGACTACAGATGCTGTCGGATTCTGACCTCCCTGCACTCAAAGTGGATTTTCTAGAGCTACAGAAGTCCAAATGGCGCGCTCTTAACTGCGTTGGAAAGTAGACATTCAGGACTTTCCAGCAATATATAATAGTCTATACTTTGCCCAAGTTTAGATGACACAAACTGGCATTCAACGCCAGCTTTCTGCCCTATTCTGGCGTTAAACGCTAGAAACAAGTTGCAAAACAGAGTTAAACGCCAGAAACAAGTTACAAACTAGCGTTCAACTCCAAGGAAGACCTCTACACGTGAAAGCTTCAATGCTCAGCCTAAGCACACACCAAGTGGGCCCGGAAGTTGATTTCTGCATCATTTACTCATTTCTTTGCAAAGTTATTGGAGACCTCCATCCCCCTAGTGCCATCATCCTTCAATAACATTTAAAGTGGGTAAAAATCCAATATTCCCTTAGCTTTCTAATTCAACTTGAATATGAGCTACTGGANTATCTTCTATACTCTATGTTCTAGTTTGTTATAAAAACTACTTTTAGTGATTTATTTCACATCTCATGGAACACATTGTTAATTTTACTTCTGAGACCTCCATGGGAGGCTGGCCACTCGGCCATTCTACCCTATTTTCACTTATGTATTTTCATGGTGAGTAATATTGTTTTTTTTTATTCACTCAAGCTTATTCTATTCTCAAGATATTCATTCGCACACAAAACATGATGAATGTGATGATTATGTGACACTCATACCATTCTCACTTATGAACGCGTGCTTGTGATGCCGCAAAACTTGTCTCTCAACAAATCTCCCCTTCGGCAAGTGTACCGAAGTTGTCGTCAAGTAAAAACTCACAATAGAGTGAGGTCGAATCCCACAGGGATTGATTGATCAAGCAACTTTAATTAAAAGAATGTTCTAGTTAGCATCCAGAATTTGGGTTGAGAGTTACAGAAATTAAAATGGCGGGAATGTAAATAACAGAAAAGTAAATGCTAGAATTAAAGGACTGGAAGTAAATGACTGGAAATAAATTGCAGAATTGTAAATAGGAATGGGGGAATTTGCTCATAAAAGTAAATGACAGAAATTAAAGAGAATGGGTAAGATCAGAGATGGGGAGTTCATTGGGCTTAGGAGATGTTGCAATCTCCGGATCAAGTTCATTTTCATCTCTTCCTCAATCAATGTACTCATTGATCTCCTTGGCAATCTTAAGTGTTTGAATTACAATTTTTTTTCAATTCAATCTCTCAAATCTTGATCAATAGCCAATTCCTTGGTCAATTGCTCATGAGAAGAGATGAAGTATGGTCACTGATTATACCACATGCATTTTCCAAACCAAGGTATTGAGAGGGTTATAGTCACACACCCATCCAAACCCAATTTGTCCAGAATGAGAAAGCATTTCTAGCTTGATCTCTTCATTCCTCTTTCAAGGTTCAAAAGGATCCAAGTTTGAATAGTTCTTTTTCCAAATAACTACCCAATGGGATGAAGATCGAAAGCTTTCAAGTAAAATCAGAGGAAGATAGAAGAAGAATAATGAAAATTAGTATTTGATCCATCAAATTACACACAGAGCTCCTAACCCAATGAAAGGGGTTTAGTTGTTCATAGCTCTTGAAAATGAAAACAAAGATGGAGAATACATCATAAAAACTAGAAATTGCAATAGAAAGTAAAATACAGAGAGTAGTTCCCTTTTTCCCAGCTTCCAAATACTTCTTTACAATTCAAAGCTACTCCTATATATACTACTCTTCTCAGCTTCTAGTTTACTCTTCAAGTATTGGGCCTTTGGATCTCGAGTTTGAAGCAGTTCTTTTCTTCATTTGGGCTTGGCTTTACTTGTAGAGAGAAAGTGCTAAGTGGCAGAGACTTCAGCTCAGGACGTTAGGGGTGTTAATATTTATGAGAATATAAGTTTGAGAACGTTAGTGACACTTAACATTGTCACTAATGTTCCAATGCACCCCTTTGCCTTACGTTAAAACCCACGTTTACTAGGTTAACGTGGCTTTTAACGTTGGCTTTTTAATCCTTCGAGAACGTTAGTGACCACTCAACATTGTCACTAACGTTCCAGTGTGTCCCTTCTTGTTTCACGTTAAACCCACGTTAACTAGGTTAACGTGGCTTCTAACGTGGTCCTTGCCAACCTTCGAGAACGTTAGTGACACTCAACATTGTCACTAACGTTTCAATGTGCCCCTGGGTTTCACGTTAGAGTCCACGTTAACCTAGTTAACGTGGCCTTCTAACGTGGCCATCTTTAGCCATCTCAACGTTAGTGACAATGTTGAGTGTCACTAACGTTGGCTCATCCTTCATTCCTCATCGTTAGCTTCCACTTAACTAAGTTAACGTGGAGGTTAACGTGCTCTTGGGTTGTGTGGTTGCTTCAACGTTAGTGACAATGTTGAGTGTCACTAAGGTTGTCGACAACTCTTCATCCTTTACGTTAGTTCCCACGTTAACCAAGTTAACATGGGAGTTAACGTGGTACTTTTGCACCATAGGCCAACGTTAGGACAAAGTTCGAGTGTCACTAACGTTGGCTTTTCTTCCCCGTTAACGTTAAGAGGCCACGTTAACTAGGTTAACGTGGCTTTCTAACGTGGCCATTATGAGTATTGCCAACGTTAGTGACAATGTTAAGTGTCACTAACGTTGCTCAACTTCTCTCTCTCCACGTTAGAGTTCACGTTAACTTAGTTTAACGTGACTCTCTAACGTGGGCATTGATGGCTTTTTGAGAATGTTATTGGCAATCACTTTTCTCATTAATCTTGCAAGTTACCTCCCCTTTTCTTGCTTCCTTTTTGGTCCTGAAATCAAGCAATAAAGTGCATCAAAGCTCTATCCAAGTCTATGAGTAATGCAACATAATATTTGTCACTAAACTTATGCAAAAGTCCTATGAAATATGTAAAATGCACAATTTATGCTTGAATCAAGGCATAAGTGAATATTTACCAAAACTAGCTTTTTCCTAAAGAATGCATGAAACTAACCTAAAACAGTAAAGAAAAGGTCAGTGAAACTGGCCAAGATGCCCTGGCATCACAACACCAAACTTAAGCTTGCCTGTCCCTAAGCAAGTACTGGAACAAGAGAATGATGAATGGAATATCAGAGGAATGAGTCATCCTTGTGGAAGTCGTATTACTGATTTTATAGTGGTTTCATTGCATAGCAATTAGTTTATTTCCTCACTGGCTTTCAGACCTTTATCATGTCCCTAAATTCTACTTGTTTATATCACCATGAGACTTTTATTCATTGATCCTTTTATATTTTATTTCAAGGGTTATTTGTGTTATTTAGGCTAAGTGCTCTGTAGAGGGGCAACTCTTTAAGATATGCTTTCAGCCAACACTCCCAAACCAGTTGGTTCAAGGTGCTAGGTGTGAAGCACCCCTAAGGACTTACTCCCTCAAGTTCTCCCCATACATACACACCACAGGCAATATAGTTTGTTTATTTTCTTTTCTTGAGACCTTGGTGTCCAGACACCTCTTTGGGTTACTAAATGCTCTGTACGTGAGGGTTACTCTTGCTAGTGGATTTTCAGCTGATAATCCGGGTTTAGTTAACCCAAGTTACCAAGTGAATAAAGCACCCCTAAGAGTTTATTCATCCAAGTAGATCCTCACACAGGAGCACCACAGCACTTGCTTCAAGAGTAAAACCATTGATCGCTAGCCTTATTGCTTACTCTTTTTTCTTTTGTTTTTCACTTCCACTGTTTTTTTCCTTTCTCTTCTTAGGATCTTGTTATTAACTTAGTCTCATGAGTATATTCAAAAGTCCAAGTATTCAGGATATAATAGTTCTCCTCCTAACCTTGTGGTTGAACCAACTAAGCTAACTTATGACTACCCAAAGACTCATGAATGCACCTCCACATTAGGCTCTACTCTGGTCTTTTAAAAACATAATCATTCTCTTCTCAATTTGATTTAAAAGGAACAAGCTTACAAGAAAAGGGAAGTAATGATGCAGTGACATAAAGACCGGTGCACATAGACTCTCTTCAATACCAAAAATAAAAAAAAATACATGATTGAAAAAGGTTCAAACATAACATGGAAGCAAGTTCTATTTCATACAAGATTTCTTATTTAAAACATAGAGAAAAGATGGAACAAAGAAGGACCTCCACCACCTTTACTGTTGTGGATGTCCGCTCTTTTCCTTGCTTGCTCTCCTTGTTTCCTCTTGCATTTTCTCGCATCCCGTGCAATCTTGCTTGTTCCAATCCTCAAGTGCCTTCCTCACTGACTCATGACTACTCTTCCACCCTTTGTCTTTCCTTTCGTGCTAATTCATCCTTCATTTTATCGTATTTGGCTATTCCTGGATGCAATATTGGTAGCTGTCCCACTAAGTAGCCGAGCTTGGCTTGAGTATTTATCTGATGTCTATTTGACTCATGTAAACTCCTTC
>QBTX01003173.1:0-11626 GCA_003063285.2 Arachis monticola | reverse complement strand
CACAATTCAATTGACAACTTCAAAGATAACCCTTGAATCAAGGAAATCCAATAGGATCAATAAGGAGAAAATCAGCACCTTAGTTTGAAACAAATTCAAGTTGAGTCGAAGAAGTATGAGGTTCATAGAGAAGAACTTCTCAAACCAAAGACAAAGTTCACATATCTCAAGAGCACGATTAAAAATACTTTCGAATACATTGTTCATGAAAGAGTTGAAAACTTGCAAAAATCACTTCGCAGCCTGAAAGAGAAGGTAAACAACAAACATCCTTCAAGAGAGTAAGAAAACATAAACGTGGCCTTGCTCTAATTCAATTTCATGTTGAAGTAGATCATGTAGAGTTTTAAAAACAAAATGCACACAAGTTTGGCTAAGAGCTAAAATATTTTCTCAAATATTTTAGAAGGACAGTTAGGTGCACAACCTAACCAAAAGCAGTTCATAAAAACTCGGAAGTAATCAAATGCTTGTTCAAAAATTCTCAAAGTTCGTATTCAAACAAGCGTGTGTAACATTTATAGCAAGGACAAAGGAGGAAGTTAAATTCTTTTCAGAAAAGAAACTCCGAAGTAAAAATTTGCTTACAATTTAGTAAAAGAATTAAGTGGTGCGTTACAAACGAACCGGTTTCCACTAAAAAAGGAATCTTTCCAAAACCTCATTTAAAACAGCGCATGCCAACTTTAAATTAGCTTCATCAAAATTGAACAATGGTTTCAATCTCAGTCAAGCAACAGAAAATAAATTCCGTTTAATATTTCTTCAAAGAGAATTCAAAACTTCTTTAAAAAGTTCAAAACAAGACTCCAAAAGTGTTCTTGAAATCACCATCTCAGAAGAACATTCAAGAAGTTTAAGATGTACTAAAAAGGAGTCAAGCCATGCAAGAAAGGATCTTAAACCAAGATAGTTCAAACAAGATCCACTAGGCATGAAACATCAAACAAGCTTTCAATTGATTCAAAAGAATACAAAAGTCATAGGAAAATACAACCCAATCATTAGTAATTTTTCCAAGGATATATCTTTGACTAAAAACTCTTGTAAGGACAATGAGAGGATAAATGATGCACTGTTTTTGAAACGAATCAAACTGACTCATATAAGAATGAGATTCGCCAGAGAAAGAAAAGTTTAGATTGATTGTAGTGTTCCCAAAAGGTAAATGTATAATTAAAAACAGAATCACGTATGACATTCATAGAGGTGAAAAGCTTAAGAAGGAACGAGTTCGCTCATAAGAAAGCCATGAGTCCAACATTTTCAAAAGAACAATAATGGCATAAATCGTGTAGTATGCTAAACCAGACTCAATTCAAAATAAGTTAAGTGAAGCTTTTCAAACAAAACTCAACCGGAATAAAAGCGAAAAATCCATTTCTTTCCGAAATTCTGAAAAATACCCAAATACATAATCAAATGAAGATGTGCACTGGAGCTATAGTAGAATTACTAGAAAATCAATTTACTTTTAAAGTAAGTGCAGTTCCGTAAACCAGTAAAAGTACAGGCGATGTATTAAAATAAGTAGTTGTTAAACTGTGTAAGAAATCTTCAAAGTTTCACATATAGATAAGTATACATCTATTCAACAGTAATTTTCATAAAAATCTCAAAATTGGCTGTGATCACTATCAAATAAGAGAAAAACCTGAATCAACAATTTTTCTAAGAATGTACTCAAAATCAGGAGTTAAAAGGTATAGTGCATTAGGACCAGTTCAAAGCCATATCAAAGAATACAGGAATCAGGAAGAACTCAAACAGAGGAAGATAGATGCAACAAAGATTTCAAACAAGCATATGCACTTAAGATCAATCAAGAAGGCATATGAATAGAGGAATAGAGTTGAAAAAAATCAAACTACTTTTCAAGAGGATTAGAAAACAAGAACCTTCAGTTAGGACATGAAGGAACAGGTCGACTCGAACAGGATCCAAGACACACAATTGAATAGTCTCGAGAAATAGTTTCTAACGTTCCCAAAACCCGCGATTCGCTTTACTCAAAACTCGTATATCATCTATGATAACCCATTAGTACTCTCATATACATAATTCACTAGTATTAAGCTGGTCAAACTTAATACCAAGAATTATGCAATGCAAGATGATGAGCGGATAATTTATACACTTTTTGGCATTGTTTTTGTATGTTTTTAGTATATTTTAGTTAGTTTTTATTATGTTTTTTATTAGTTTTTAAATAAAAATCATATTTCTGGACTTTACTATGAGTTTGTGTGTTTTTCTGTGATTTCAGGTATTTTCTAGCTGAAATTGAGGGACCTGAGCAAAATCTTATTCAGAGGCTGAAAAATGACTGCAGATGCTGTTGGATTCTGACCTCCCTGCACTCGAAGTAAATTTTCTGGAGCTACAAAAGCCCAATTGGCACGTTCTCAATTGCGTTGGAAAGTAGACATTCTGGACTTTCTAGAAATATATAATAGTCTATACTTTACCCAATATTTGATGGCTCAAACCGGCGTTCCAAGTCAGCTTAAGAATTTTGGCGTGCGTCACAGAGATGTCATAGCCAGACTATTGCGCTAACGAATATATAGGGAGTTAACGACGCCCAGATACTGCCGACAAAAAGCTGTGTAGTGGAACTCCTCTCAGAGTAGCTCCAAAAAAAAAGTTTCTACCCTTTTGAGTGGATGTTATGTAGTGGAGCGAACCAAGCTACAACACAAGCCAAGCAGGGTCTAACCTCAGGAAGTAGATTTTAATCGACTATTAATTACTTTTTTTTCTCAGCCAATCCCTAAGGCCTACTTAGTAATACTCAGATTTTTGCTCAGGTCCTCAATTCAGATAAATACAGTAGGAACTCACCTGAATTACTATTTGTCGACAAAAAAACATACAATATTTTCCAATATAGTTAGATAAAAGTCTTAGGGCCTAGAAAATGTGATTTTGATAATCAGCACTATATAAGGATAAGAGAACTTATAGGCATAAACATAACCTCATCAAATATGCATTAAACAAAAACTATTATAGTTCTTTAAATATGCCTAAAATTTCAAGCGATCGTATGGAGAGTTTTTTCACGCCATCACACATTTTAAGGTGCTAGTGCTCCTGTTTGCTTGAGTACTAACTTCATTCGAATTGTGATAGACAATCACGCATCTTCATGAGAGATAGATGTAAGTTACTTATAAGCTAAATCTACAAGTCTAATTTCTATCTCCCAAGATATTTCAATTTATCTACGCTCACGCAATATTCATTGAGAATAGTGATGATTATGTGACACTAATCACCATAGATTCTGTCCTAGCATAGATGATCAGCGTTGACCTATGGCTCAAACCCTTCCATTCACTTAGCCAAACAAGCTTGAATGGTGTTATGTTCTTCTTTATGGTTGAATAACAGTGCATATACTGTAAAGATTTACACCACGGCGTGGTGAGTTCAGCAGTTTACTTTCGGTGCAGGCTAGCACACTGCACATGAATTCTCTGAATGACGGTCTCATGATGCTAAGGCTGTAGCTCATATCCGGCAAACTTGGCTATAATACCTTCTTGGTCATGAATGGTAATTAACTGAGTAAGTAGTTATGGAACTAGGCTACTAGTGTACGATGCTAGTCTAATGTGCGCTGTAAGGTGTCTAGGGGCGTGTGAAGACACACAATAATGGTATTTATAGAGATGCGCTATTTTTTATCAAGCAACTCAGTGATTCTGATGACACCTAGTTTAGTAGTTGTACACCAGAGAACCGAATCAGTTTGATAATATAGTTCAGTTTTAATGAAATCGCCGGTACCTCTAGCAGGTGCGTAGAGACACCTCAATCTCAATCTATGAGAATGGCGGAACACCCCAAAAGGCACAGTTACGCAAAGGTCTTGTCGATCCATTGGTTTGCTTGATCCAAATTATATTATAGAGTCGCCAGAGAAAAATGTGAGTATGAGAGATGGAATGTAGAGGAAGAAGGCAGAAGTTATTAGAAGAAACTTGTCATGGGATACAAGCTTGTAGAGCCTTCCAAAAGCATCTCGGATTTTCTTCATGCAAGCTTAAAACTCTAAAATCAACACTGACACGAATTTTCCTTCACTCAAAATGATCCATGCTACCCTTCTTCCTACAGTAATTAAAACACTAGTAGTAACCTTACTTATCCATATGTCTTCTTAGAAATATTTAAATGGTTAGATTTTTGTAGCTTTGTACACTTTTTCTCACACATTGAACTTCGGCTTTTCAAGGAACAACTATGCTCAAATTTAAAATCCATGCGTGTCTCTTGTCATTGATGTTCTGTGATTTACAAGACTTAAGGCAAATCTAGCATTGCGTGTAATATCAGAACTTGGACCGGACCCAAGTCCTCACGTGGGATCACGGACCCTCATTATAATCTCTCTACGTACAGCCTAATTACAGGACGACCAGTGACCACTTGGCTGGTGCTAAAGTTGTGCAGGAATGTCAGAACGATAAGTAGCTGGAGTTGATCGGTATGTTAGATACGCATCAAGCTCTCTCTGGGGCGCCATTGTTGATGATCAACAATTTCGTGCACCTCACGTACATACCCCTCACATCCTGGCGCCGTTGTTCCGGGGATATCCGTCCATACGACGTATTGGATCAACTCGACGCAGTCTCACATGTTACATCTAGCTATACAGGATGTAGAACTGTTTCTTTACTTTATTTTTTTTTTTTTTTTTTTTTTTTATAAAAAAAGAGTTTCAAGGTCAATTGTTTCTTATCAGTACGCAAGCATACATTGATCATAAACATCAAATTTAGTGCTCGTGTATCGCGTCCTGTCTGATCGTACGTTGGCTAGCCGATGTCTCTAAATTAATTTTACGACTGAAGCTTTTAGACTAACAATGCAAGATTCTTGGACATTCTGTATTTATAAAGTTTGAATCTCTTTTTATTCTCTTTTCGCATGATGATTTTTCAAAAAAATCGGGGGAGATTATAATATTTCAATCTAACAAAGATAATTCTTGTTTTGTATCTTTAGTGTCAGTTTTTTAAGTTTGGTGCTTGGCATGCATTGTTATTGATCTTTAGTTGCTTTTTTTACTTGTGTTCTTTCATCATTAAACCATTAAAATACCTCGCGTTCACACCCATCCATGTGATCTCTTTTCGAATGAGATTCATATATAAGTAGTAGAAGGAGAAATAATAAAGATGACACTCCACTGCACTGTAAGAACAGCACTTCCAGACCAGAGGACTTAGAAAACAAGTTGCAAAAACTGCCTGCGGGCCAATTAGGAGCACTCGCCTGCAAACACCCGGCGTAGGGTGTGACATCAATTAAATTAAATGACGTCCAGTATGAGTAGGAAACTGGCTTGGATTTATTTAATTGTGTTGAGTTGTGTGGAATGTGATACTGGTTTGCGCTTGTGCTAAAAATTGGTTTCTCTCAGGGCCCTAGGGTGAACTATGGTGCTGGGCGTTTACGGCCTGACAAATAAGTATCATTTTAGGCGTATACAACACAGATATGATACCATTCTTTGGGCGTTTAACGCCAAAGAGGTAGGAACTAGATGGAAGATGTGATTATTTAATTCAAATTTTTTTCAAAATCTTACCTCATAATTTTTTCAAATAAAAAAAAAAAAAAATTTCACAAAATCATATTTGCTTTTCAATCAAATCTCTTCAAAAATAAAAAAAAAAAATTTTTTACTTATTTATTTTTATCGATAAATCCTTGTAATTAATTAATTTAAATTTAATATCAAAGTGTATACAGTTTTTAACTCAAGTCTATGTCCATATTTATGTGAGAATGGCTCAAATTTTAAATTTAGAATCATATTTTTAATTTCTTGTTTTTTTTTTTTTTCTTTTCAAATTTTAAACCTTTCTTTTTTTAATTTTGTTGATTTTCAATCATATCTTATCAATCACAATCTTTTTAAAAATTAATTTTTCAATCAATCTTTTTAATTTCTAATTCAAAATATTTTTAAAATCATTAATTCTTTTCCAATCTTAATTTTCGACAAATCTCAATAATTTGTTCAAATTTTCTTTTTATTATTTTAAAAATTCTTGTTACTTTTAATTTCGGAAGAATTCCTTGCCCCCTCGGTTCTCACATCCTTTATTTAAGGGGACTAAGCGACTGCTCCGTCACTTCCAGGTGCAATTAACGAGGCTACGGCTAATTCTGTGATTGATAAGATATTCGAATTGATTCTCTTCTAATTACCTTCTCCTTCATATTCTTCTTTTCTCTGACACTTCAAGGAATCGCTATACTGCGTAACAGAGACGGTTGTCGACATCACTTTCTTGTTCTCTTCTCTGCATTATGGAGCAGGGAGACAAGAAGAATCAAGAGAAGCATGTCTTGTTGAGGGCTTTGATACACCTGTGAATGAATAGGTGATCCATTGAAAAGCGAAGCGACTAAGGAGAATGCTAAACGTTGATCAACATCTCTGAATAGAAGAACCTAAACAGATGCTGGGTGGTCTAGCTTCAGAAAACAAGAACAAATGCAAATTGGGCAACGTGGAGGTTGGCTTCGGTGACTTTAACTGCTATCACTACTTTATCCGACTGTCTATGGGAGAAGCATACTTAATTCCCTTAGCCTAGTTGTGAAGAAGCAAACAACTTAAGGCATAACGCCCGGCTCAATTAGTTTTCGCTAATGCATACATGGAAAATATAGCGAGTTTTTATTGGCACTGCATATGAAAGAAATCCTCATCAGTTCTTACATGAATTCTTGCAGATGGGCTGTGATACACTAGTAAAGACCAATGGGGTTGATCGCAAGGTCTACGACTTAAATATCTCTCCCTATTTGCCTGTAGAAGAGGACAGACAGATCTAGGAAATGGTTGGACTCACAACCTAAAGAAAGCTCTGAATCTGGGAAAAGCTAGTTAAAAATAGCTATCTTGGCATAAAGTTTCTTTCCACCGAATCATAGAAAGTTGAGATTAAAGGCTTAGAAGTCAGGATAGTCAAATACCTTCAAGCAGAAGGAAGGTGAATGCCATGATTCTATGAAGCTTGGGAAAGAAGACAAGCAATTGAACTCAGATTGTGTTCCCTTGTTGCTGAGCTTGCTATATCAGAATGGGCATGGATAGTATGCGAAGTTACTATGATGTATCCTGGTATCTGAAATCCTTGTCCCATAGAAGATGATCATTGGACAGTCTCTGGGCTGGAAAGGATCTCCTTCCATCTGAAGAAAGATGCCTGCATGAAAGCTTCAGGAACTTGATGAAAAGTTGCAAATGAATGAATTCATATACCACCTCTGAAAGGAATCCTGTGAATAATGGGGACAAATCAGAAGAAGGAGTTAGTTGAAATTGATACTCTGAATGCCATATTAGCTCAGCAATAAAATATTGACTGCAATCAAGTCAATATGAATTCTCAGAGTCTGTCTGGAATGCAAGCAGCATCAGGCAGTAACAAAGAAGCTTCATTCCTAAAGAAGAGGCTTATGATCCTGAGGACCCAACAATGGGAAGAGGGTGAATTAAATGGGAGAACCCTATGGAAAACTATAATCTTCATGGAGAAATCATGCCAAATCTGTCATGGAAGGATCACAGAGACCTCAACAAGGTTTCAACAACAGTAATGGTGGAAAAAACAGGTTTGAGCAATAGAACCTTTTTCATCATCTCCTCAGCACAAGAGAGGATTCTAAGCAGGGCCACTCTGACTTAGCAACTAAAGACTCTGATCTAATTAAAACAACTCAGTTTCAATGACTGAACAGAGGTCCTCCATTAGAATTTGGAGGCACAAGTAGGTCAGCTGAGCAAGAAGTTACTGACTCCTCCTAGTGCTCTTCCAAGTAATACAGAAGAGACTCCAAAGAGAAGGTGTAAGGCCATAAAACACATTCACATGGCAAACCTGGAGAGCGAGGGAAAGACAGTGATCTCCACTGAGGGAGACCTCAACGGACGTCCACTGGCCTCCATGGAATTACCTGATGAGAAACCATGGGAATCTGAGGCTCACACAGAGACCATAGAGATTCCCATTGATTTAACTTCTGTTATTCATGAGCTCTGATGAGTATTCTTCTCTGAAGAGAATGAAGATGTTACTCAAGATCAAGTTGCTAAGTACCCTTGGGCAATCATGGAAGCTAAACGGCCAAGTTATTTGGTAAATGAGACTTGGAAGAATGAACCCCCATTGCTCACTAAAGAACTGATGATTTGACTAGGCAGAAATTACCTCTGGAAGAGCACAAGATCCTGGGAAGTTCTCAAGACCTTGTACCCATAGGCACTATGACCTTTGAGAAAGGCTCTGTGTTGACTTAAGGTCAAGTATGACCCTCGATGCCTCTCTTTGTAATGGGGAAGCTGGGGATCATTGAGGTATAAGCTGCAAAATCTCACTGGAGATGGCATACAATTCAAGGAAATAGGATTATGGACTTGTAGAGAATGTCTTGCTAAAGGTTGAAGGCCACTACATCCGGCTGCTGATTTCATATCCTAGAGACTGGTAAGTGTATGGATGAATCCATAATCCTTGGCAATGAACCCTTGCCACCACAAGCAAAAGCTGTAATTTGTGTTGACGAGGGAATTGATTCATTCAAGTGAATGAGACCTGCCTTGTGGTGTTTAACGCTCAAGGATATCCTTCTGTAACCAATGGGGAGAAAGCATGAAGAGCTCCTCTCAATACAGAGACACAACCAGAGCCCCACAGTCAACCTCTAAGTTTGGTGTTGGGAAGGTCCAACCAATACTTTAAGTTTTGTGTTAAACCCCCACATTTAAACCCTAAGTTTGGTGTTTGGGAGGTCTGCCACATTGCTCTAAACATCTGTGAGGATCCATGAGAGCCCACTATAAAGCTATTGACATTAAAGAAGCGCTTGTTGGGAGGCAACCCAGTCTTTAATTATCTATGTTAAATTTCTATTTTCTTTTGTTATTTTATATTTTCTGTTAGTTGATAGAATCTTGTGAAGTCACAAAAACAATTGAAAAGCAAAGATAGAAGGAAAACAGTATTAATGAATGACACCCTGGATGAGAAACTTACTGGCGCTTAATTTGCCAGTAAAGGTAGAAAGATGGGCGTTAAACGCCCAGTCTGGCACCATTCCGTGGCATTTAAACGCCAGAAATATGCTACAGATTGGGCGTTTAACGCAGAAATGGGCACCAGATATGGCGTTTAACGCCAAGGAATGGGCCAGAAGCTGGCGGTACACGCCAGAAATGGGAGCAGCCTGGCGTTTACGCATGGATTGGCAGAAAGGGCATTTTTTGCATGCCACTTGGTGCAGGAATGAAAAATCCTTGACACCTCTGGATCTATGGACCCCACAAATCCCCACCTACCCCCACCTCTCTCTCTTTTTTTTTTTAATTATAAACATATAATTCAATCAATACCTCTTCCCAAAAACCCCTCACATATCAAATCCCACCATTCTCTTCACCATTCACATCCTGCCTTCCATGAAACCCCCCTACTACCATTCAATTTCAAACACTTTCTCACCCAAACCCCCAATAATGGCCAAAACCATAGCGCTCCCTCTCACTCCTATATAAAGCCATCTTCACTCCTTCATTTTCACACAACATAACACTACCTATCCTCCTTTTTGCGCGGAAACATTAAGGTCCCCGTCCATCTCCTCTATTTCTTTTTCTTACTCTCATTTCTTTCTTCTTTTTCTCGAGGACGATCAAACCTTGCTAAGTTTGGGTGGGTGGTAAAGCATCTGCTTTTTATTTTGTCCATCACACTCATTATGGCACTAGGTAGAAAAACCTAGTAGAAAGAGAAAAGGGAAGGAAAAAGCTTCCACCTCTGAGTCATGAGAAATGGAAGAGATTCTTCTCAAGGGTGCACCAAGACCACTTTCTATGAAGTTGGTGGCCAAGAAGAAGTTGATCCCCGAGGTTCTCTTTCAAACTCAAAAAGGTGAAGTGTCCCACCCTCCAAACTCCTAAAAAAGAATGGAAAAAAAAAGGTTGGGAAGTTCTCACCAACACCCATTCAACAAGTCGGGAATCTAATGGTTCAACGGAAGTTATGCAATGCATGGATTCACCAAGAGACATGATCAGGAGTGGTGAACCTCGGGGACGCAAAGATTTGGCTTACAATGGTTCGTGGAAAATGCTTAGATTTTTTTAGTCCGAAGAATGTAAGATTGGCATTCAACCTGCCCATGATACAAGGAGAATGCATACCTTCATACTAGAAGTGGTAACTTTGGATCAAGGTTGGGACAAGTCCTCTAATAGACAGCGTTGTAGAGAGGCGCTCGAATTGGAAGAGAGATTCAAGAGGAAGTCCGTTCAACTAAGAGAGCATGACGCTCTGGGTGAACCTTGCTAGGATGTTGAGGTTCATTGGTTTTCGCAGACGAGCTCAATATGTCCGATACGCAACCAGGTCTGAGTTACTATAGAGACCTGGCTGTATTCATGGATCAATAGGATCATGATTAGGGCAACGAAGTAGAAGTTCATGATGTTATATCCCAAGAACTCTACTAGGTGGCGGACAAGTCCTCTACTTTGGCCAGGTTAGCCTTCCCTCACCTCATATGCCACCTCTTCAATTCAGCTGGAATTGACATAGAGGAAGACCTCCTCATTGGGCTAAGGAGGAAGGCCCATGCACTGACGAAAGGATTGAGCAAACAAGAGACCCCACTCATGGACATGAGGAGAAGTTCCTCCACCAATTGAAACTGAGAGTGCCTCAAGGGATGCATTTTTCCTCCACAAAACTATTGGGGGAAGCAAATCAAACACCTCCCTAGGAGAATTAAGTTCCACATCAGGACAACTAGGGGTGGAGCACCAAGACATTCTATCCTCCGCAAAGAAGGACGAAAGAGTCATGAGAGAGGAGCAACAAGGCAAGAAAGAAAAATTGAGGAGCTCAAGCGACTCCATAAGATCTTTCAAGAGGAAGAAGAAGCCGCCATCACTAAGGGGACCGTTCTTTAATTCCCTTGTTCTTTTATTTTTCGTTTTTCGAAAAAAAAAAAAAATTATGTTTTTATTTTATGTTTGTGTCTTTATTACATTTGTCTAAGTGTCTATGCCTTAAAGGCAATGAAAATGAATCTATCACTTTCTTAACATGAACAATATTTTTTTAATTGAAAAAGAAAAGAGAAGTGCATGAATTTCGATTTATAAATAGATTAATTATTTTTGATGTGGTGGCAATACTTTTTGTCTTTCTGAATGAATGGCTGCAACAGTGCATATTTTGAATTTGTTTTCATGAAGTGTTAAAATTGTTGGCTCTTGAAAGATGATGGAAGAACAGGAGAAATGTTATTTGATAATCTGAAAAATCAATAAAATTGATTCTTGAAGCAAGAAAGCAGTGAAAAGCTTGACACAAAAAAAAAGAGAGAAAAAGAAAAAAAGCAGCAGAAAAAGCCAGTAACCCCTTTAAACCAGACGGCAGGGGTAAAATAAAAAGGATCCAGGCTTTGAGCATCAACAGTGGATAGGAGGGCCACAGGAATAAATTCGCTGGCCAAAAAAAATAAGCGGCTAAACCGAGCTGTCACTAACCATGTGCCTGTGGAGTGAAGGTAGTCAGTGAAGGAACTTGAG
>QBTX01003172.1:0-11633 GCA_003063285.2 Arachis monticola | reverse complement strand
TGCAATTGTTCTTGTTGGATCAAGGAAGGATTTGAGATCTAGACTTGTTTTCTAGTCTCTTCCACTCCTGAGATCTTCAACCTTCTTTTAAATTGATGCAACTAAGCATCAGTCACTTTCTGTTTTAATTCTTCAAGCATTTTTACTCTGCTGATTGAGATCTACTTAAATTCAATTCATCTTTTGCTCTTCTGTTTATTGCAAATTACTTCTGCTTGTTTAAATTCCTGCAATCCCAGTTCCCAATCCCCTTTATAATTCAAGCAATTTACCTTTCTTGCACTTTAAGATTCAGTCATTTACATTTCTTGCAATCTAAATTTCTGCAATTTAAATTTACTTGTTCTTTAAGATTCATCACTTTTACTTTCTGTTCTCTTTAATTTACTGCAATTCTCCCTCTCTCTTTATATTTCATGCAATTTAGCTTCTGTCAATTACAAACCACTCAAACCAATACTTGACTTGCTTGACTAAATCAACCACTAAACTAAAATTGCTCAATCCTTCAATCCCTGTGGGATCAACCTCACTCATGAGAGTTATTATTACTTAATGTGACCCGGTACACTTGCCGGTTAGTTTTAGGTGTTTGGAAATTTGTTTCGTTTTCCAAAATACACCATCACCACCACAAAGGAATCGCCCTTTCGATTAGCATACGGGACGGAGGCAATGATCCCAGTGGAGATCGAGGAAGGGTCGCCTAGAGTGGTCTATTACAATGAGGAAGCCAACTCCCAACTTCAAAAGGAAGAGCTCGACCTACTTCCTGAAATCCAGGAAAGAGCTCGGATTAGAGAAGAAGCACTAAAACGTCGAATGGCTTCTAGATATAATCAAAAGGTAGTGCCAAGAGGTTTCGCTGAAGATGATCTCATCCTAATCCGAAATGATATTGGAACAACTCGACCTGGAGAGGGAAAGCTGGCAGCAAACTGGAAAGGACCCTACTGAGTCATAGAAGTACTTTAGAAGGGCCCGACACGACGAAGTTGGCCCAAAACATAAAAGTTATAAAAGTAATCCCTGAAAGAGACCTGAACAAGGTCCAAGAAAGAGGATTACAAAAATAACTTAGAAGGGCCCGACATGACGAAGTCGGCTCAAAACATAAAAGTTATAAAAGTAATCCCTGAAAGAGACCTGAACAAGGTCCAAGAAAGAGGATTACAAAAATAATTTAGGAGGGCCCGACATGACGAAGTCGGCACAAAACATAAAAGTTATAAAAGTAATCCCTGAAAGAGACCTGAACAAGGTCCAAGAAAGAGGATTAACTTTTGTTTTGTGACCGACTTCGTCTACTGTCGGCCCTTCTAACGTAGTTTTATGTTACTCGCTCTACCTTGTTCAGTCCGTTCATGGATACTACTTTTATAACTTTACTGTTCTGGCCACACTAAATGCGTGTCGGGCCCTTCTAAAGTACTTCTATGACTCAATAGGGTCCCTTCCAGTTAGCTGCCAGCGTTCCTTCTCCAGGTCGAGTTTCCAATATCATTCGGGTATGTAGGATGAATTCTCGTTCAGCGAACTCTGGCACTTACCTTGTTATGTTATTAAGCATTCACGTCGTTATCTTCTTTCTTCTATAATCTCAGTCTCTTTCCGGATCCAGGAATGGAGGTCACTCTCTGTTGAAGTTGAGTTGGCCTCCTCATTTAATAGACCATACTACCCTCCTACGTCCTCCCATGTATCATTGCTCCGCCCCTGATACTAATCGAGACTTGGCACCATCCCTGGTGTGTGTGTGGTTACAGTAGGTGTCGATTCTTTTTGGCGATGATCGGTATTCTTGGAAAACGAAACCAAATTTTTTTTTCCCCCCAAAACCTTCAAAATCAACTGCAAGTGCACGCGGCAACCATTATATAAAAACTTCTACATGATGAGCTTTATCCACAGGGATTAACGGAGTAAGCAATTTTTTAGTGTGTCATTGAGTTAGTCCAACATCAAGTATTTGTTGAGTTGTTTGTAATGACAGTTGAAGCACAAGATGCACAAATAACGAATGATCGCCCTACCTGAGTGAGAATTCAGTAAAATAAAAGAACAGAATAGATAAACATGACCCCCAACCCCGTCGGCGCATAATCTTTTACGATAAGAATCAACTAAATTCAAAATCTTATCATACTCATGTAATAATATGTACAGTTTAGATTGCCTAATAATAAATGTTAAGAATATCTATTAATATATATACTAGAATAAAAATTAGAAACAAAAAAAAAAAAAAAAAAAAAATAATAAATACATAATTCAAAAATATCCAATTCGCAAACTATGTACTACTGTTGGAAACCTGAGACGTATATTAAAAATAAAAATCACAACGCAATTCTATGACAAATAAATAATATTAAAAAAAAAAAAAAAAAAAAAAAAAAAAAAAATATATAATATATAAGACACATAATAATGAGTAAAATAAAAATAAAAAAAAAAAAAAAAACTAATTAAATAATTATTTCATTCCCAACTAAATAAGCCGTAATTATTCTAAAGTTGAGAAAAGTTGGATCAAGTCTCTACCACCATTTCTCCTAAAATTCAAATTGTCTAGTATTTTCATGTCAGCGAATTTCATATCTAAACACTCCAAACTAAAGAATGCATTTCTTTTTTTTTTTAAATTTATTTCAAGAACACATATTCAGCAACACCAACAATTCAAATCACAATATGAAAAAAACTTCTCATAGAAGACATAACACCTTAACTATAAGACTAATAGAGACTCGTATACAATCAATGCATAAGATATCATACCTCACCAATTTATAAAAAATTGCCAAAAAAAAAAAAAAAAAAAAATTGAAAAAAAACATATGTGCATGCAATTAAGAAATAAATAAATATTAAGAAATGGAAGAAGAGAACTCATTAATTATTCCAAACAGTAAAATAATTGCAGTTAACCTTTATACATCCTACATATGGTGCTTGAAAGAATTACTTCACAGTGAATAGCATATAAAAAAAAAATCAAATAACTAGAATTTCATATACGTGACATGCAATAACATATCAGCAAATATCATCACTTAATAAAGTAATGATCACTATATCATGCTCTTAGCCTCCATAACAAAAACAAGAAAAAAAAGAAAATAACAAAAAATTTTTTTATTAATATAAATTAACAAGAAGAAATAAAAACACAACAATTATAATCAGTCCTACTCATGTCCACATCTTTTATTTCTTCTTTCCTTTTCCAAAAGGCTTCCTACATCAAAATGCATTCAAATCTACCATTAACTATCACTCTACCATTGAAGATGATTTCATCTCAGAAATTACAGACGAATCACCAGTCTTAGTAACCCATAATCCCATACAGAATCCATGAAATAACGCAACGTAGCATAATGAGAGAACACATGATATATTGGAAATAAGCAATGCTTCAAGTTCATGCATATAATAAGAATCCACCTAAATGCAACTCCTCTCATCTATCCAGATTTCATTCACCTTCTTAGAAATAAACACATAATCTAACAACTCCATTCGCGCCCTCAAACATGCTCTCATCGGCCACTTTCGAACTCTGTCGTTACCTGAATTTCTCGCCACAGCCAGCCAAAAACGCCAACAAAAGCTAAATATCCGAAACCACACATAATAACTACGAATATGCAATTACAAAATATAATAAAAAATGGAAATGTGTAATATATTGAAGTTGTAGCACTCATGTCGTTAAATTTCAGAGTAAAAAGTTTGAAACCTCTTAAAAGAGAAGTCAACAGGTCAAAGATACAGAATCTAACTGTGCTACTACACTGCATGCTTGTGTTTATCTCACACAAAAAAAAAAAAAGCTTAGTTTTGCTGTAGAGTTTTAAAGTGGCAACTAGGATCAATTGCAAACATTTCTTCTTTTCCCATTAATCAAAATGTGGGGCCTATTAAGCCCAACTTGCCGACAAAGCTCATGAATCTATAGGTGTATACAAAAAAGAGTATCTCTCTTTGTCTATATAAAATTCACCCAAACCATTTTCTACAAATATTTTAATGGTTTACATTACAAGAAAATTAGATAATAAATATCATTTCTACTTTTAGAATTATTATACTCTATTAAAAATAATTAATTAATTATAAGTGAGAGAAAATCTAATAAACAGCAAGTGCCCAAATTCCCAACCCCAAGAAAGTTAGCGCCATCAATAAGAAGATCTTGAAAGCCTATCTTTCATAAATGAAGGGAATAATAATGAAGAAGTAGAATAAAAATAAAGAAAGGTAACAAATCAAAATATATAAAAAAAAAAAAAAAATACTTAGAAATATATAAACAGTATAAGAAAATCTAAAAAATATTAAAAATTGCTATTTAAAACATAGAAAGAATAATAACTTAAATAATAACCAATATGTTCTGAGACAATCACATCTTATAAAATAAAAAAAAAAAAAAAAAAAAAAAAAAAATCTCATTTTTTTAAAAAAAATATTCCCAAAACATTTTCCTCATTTTTCTGCTTCTTCTTTCTAGTTTTATATTTAATTCATTAACCAAGCTTTTTAATAAAATTCATAAATTAATATATAAAATTAAAAAATAAAGAAAAAATAATTCACCGAAACCACATAAAGAACATTTCATCTCTTAATTTTACACCATTTTTTGGCATTTAATCTAAGAAGTGATTTGCTTCGCTTCCCAAGTTATCCAGTACACACACATATAAAACCAATTTCAATAATTAATAAGAATAAAGCAAATATATATATAAACTTTGTTTTAACAAGCAAAAAAAAAGATTTAAGCCTATAGCGCTTTATAAAACTGAGGAATAAATACATTCAGTATCAACCCAAACGAAATAATTATATTAAGTCCTCCTATCACTTGAATGCCTTTGATCCCACTAAAAATTAAAGTTAAAGTTTCTTCAATTCTCTATCGAATTATCTATTAACAATAATTTTTATATTAATTATGATTTTTCCACTACAAATAACACGTATCTAGTGATTGATAAACGATGATCACAAAATCATTATATCTATCACTTTATAATTGTTTTAGTTGTTTACTAGAAAAGATCAATTAATTAATAATCCAAAATTTTTTTTTTTGTTTCTACTTTTTCTTGTTTAGCCCTCATAGCAAATTGATAAGACCAAATAGATTCTCTTTCGTCACAAAATTGATACGACCCATGTGAGTGGGCGATTTTAGATTCAAAAACTGATTGTACTTATTACGTCCACTAAGGAAATAACCTCAAATACTCTATTTTCTATTTTCCCACTATATGAATCTATTTCCTTTTTTTTCTCTTTAATTTGTGGAAAACTAATTAAAGTGACTAAAATTATCATCACGTAAAATTAATAATTAATAATACATACATTATTTATAAATATATTTCTTCTAACAAAGAAGAAAATTCTCTCATATTTATATATGTGTATTTTTTTTTTTTATGTATTTGATATGAATTGTATTTTTTTAAGTTAAATGAGGCCACTATATAATATAAAAAAGCAGATTTTGTTAGGAATATATTCGTCAAAAATTTAAAAAAATTGTAAAACATTAGAACATTTTCTTATTATACGGCTTCTATAACTTAAATTGTTAAATCTTTAAAAAATAAATTTGTCATATAAAAAAAAAAAAAAAAAAAAAAAAAAAAAAAAAAAAAAATGATATATTAGTTATTTTAAAAAAAAAAAAAAAAAAAAAAAAAAAAAATTCAAAAAAATGAAAGATATATAACAAAAAATCAACAAATCCAAAAAAAAAAATTTTATTTTTTGAAGTTTATTAAAAATCTATGAAGAATTTATCATTATTTGCTAACACTTCAATGTATACTCTTAAGTACATGACTTATTAAGTACGTAACGCCGTCACATAACAAAAACAACTTACTAGGTTTATGACCCGCTTGATAATGACTATCCAGAAAAAACGACTTATTGATGATATTGTATATAAGTATCTTTATCTATCATTGACACGGATTCCAAAAATTAAAACTCTGTTTAATAATCTCTTCTTGTACTGATCACTTCCAATAATCAGTTCTGTTCATAATCCTAAACTTTTTCTTAGAAGAGTAGTGATTAATGACACTCATTCTAATTCGATATACTCTCTAACATAAATTAAAGTGAATACAAATAATTCTTATATGACAACATAAGAGAGCATCTTCTTAATTAATTGAAGCTTAATGTGATGCGATTGCTACTCAATTTGAGACTATTCCGGGTTGCGGGGGGGTGCTTCCCACTAATGTTCAGACTAATCTCTAGTTCATACTTCAATAAGTTTACCACACCCTTCTTTACTTTTATCCCCTTGGCCTACGTTTTATATCTATAAGTATACCTTAAGTAACACACCCACACGCCTCCTTCTTTATTTTTTTCTATTTTATCACTATTATACTGTTCATATTATAGTTCGTCAATACACTAAATATATATGTAATCACACTACATGAAACCCAATTATAGTTCGAGATTTTAGAAAATTTAATTGATATGATTCACTCAAACAATACAATTAACCATGAAAATAATAAAAAAAAAAAAAAAAAAAAATAAAATTCATAAAATAATATATACATGAATAAAAAAAAAAAAAAAAAAAATATACAAATGAATAAAATCCTACGATTCTCAAATCCCAATAGAATTAGGTGACATAGCAATTCTAGCCTAAATCCTTCCTATATTTTATATATAACATATATTCCATTATATGTCAATAATATATCAAAATTACTAAAATAAGTAACTACTTTAAGTATTTGTTTTTATGACTTTCCCGTGCATTATTGTCTCTTTGTAGTGACCTCTGATTTCATCTATGATCTTCAACTACCATAAAACCAAAACCTAGATATTTACTCAATTTCACCACTCTATCTCCAACTTATACCTATAGCTATACCTATATTAGTTACTAAATTAGCCAAAATAAAAACCAAGAAATATGAGCGCACAAGTAACTATTGTTTGCTGAAAAAAATGAAAGTAGGAGAAAAAAAATGTAAATTTTTTTTTTTTTTAGAAAAAAAACAAACAAAAGTTTCATACAATAAGTAATTATAATCTATATTATAAAAAAAAATTTTTTATTGATAATTAATAATATTTTTAGTATATTTATATGCTCTGATTATAAAATTATTATTATTTTCTTGTTTAAAATGAACTTTCGTTACACTACTCCCAATTTGCAATTAAGTGTAAAAATCAAACTTTAGTACCCAATCAAATTCTTTTTTAAGAGACAAATTGTACTGTGTTTATGTTTTTTTAATTATATTCCTGCAAAAATATTATTCGATTCATTATTCTAGATGAAATAATCGATTAAAATCTAACCATAATAAAAGAACAAGCATCTTAATCAAGATCTGTAGAAAGTATCTGGCAAATAAAAATATTGTCGTTTCAATAGTCAAAAAAATTTATTTTTTTTTTTTTTTTTTTTTTTTTTTTTTTTTTTTTTTGTTTTTCTTTCATCTGTGATCTACATGTGAGTGATTAGACATATGATAATAACAGATAGATTTCTGTTTGATTTCATGTAGTAAAATGCAGAAAAGTAAAAAAAGCAATAAAAAAAAAAAAAAAAAAATTTCTTTAAAAAAAATATTAAATTATCTGATTCACTTATAAAAAAAACAAAAACATTAAATATTGTAAATAACAATTTTAACCATTACAAAAACTAGGAGACGACTCTTAATTAGCAAAAACTCATAGAAAGTATATGGCAGTCACTTACCTTAATTTGTGACATAATACATAATCATATGCTATTCCTTACTATTTTTACATACAGCTGTTCCTTATAAAAGGATTTTACAGAATGATTTATAATTATACATTTGCTCTTTGACTTCTTTACCTTATATCATTAGATAAGTAATTTCAATATTTCCATAACTTAAAAAGAAAGCGACTTTTCTCATTTGTAACTCAATAATGACATAAATTAAGTGACATGGTGATGAGACGTGGCATAATATTTGTGAAAATGGCATACATTGTATTATCTAAAATACATTTTATACAAAATAAATAATCAATAATGTTACTCTTTTATTATTTGAGGTCATCTATATATCACACAAACTACAACAACAATATTCAATTTCTCTGATTCTTCTTTCCCATACTACTCTATTTTTATTCCCTAATCTATATAATTTGAATAGCGCAAAAATTCAAATTAGTGTTGAGATGTGTTAGAATCCTGTTAAACCATAAGATAAAATCCAAACTAAATCACTAATCAATCAGTATACATCTTTCTAATAAGGTGATTCGAAACTATATATTTAAAACGTATAAGTTAGAGTGTCTTTGTAGCAGATTGTCTTCTATGTCTGACTTCAGTTAGGCCCAATCCAGAATCAGTATCTAAGTTGGCCAGTTTAAAAATATACTGCCTTAGAACTTATCTTGTCCAAGCAGGTTATTAGGACCATAAACTACATCCACAGGCATATACCAGTTCCAACTGGTGTCTACTATTATTCTGTTTCTTTCCCTTTGGCTTTTTTATCTTCTTCTGTTTGATGTTACTTTCATCAGCGAATCTGTCGATAGTGATAAAGGATCATAGCACAACTAGCTTAAGCTTCAAGTAAGATGTCATTAGTAACTAGAGCTGGATTGGTTGCATATGGAAGCAATCTCACTAGTCCGCTATGTGATGAGCAATTAAAGCATATTCAAGTGTCGCTTGAAACAAGACTATCGCAATTCACCGCCTGTGACCATACCCCTGCAGCACTCATTGCCAGCAGCTAGACTTCATAACTCCTTTTATAATATCAAAGCTTCTCTTGCAACTATTAAACAATACTTTTCTAAAATCAACTCTTCTTTTATCCAAAACTACCGACGTATTTAGTCCTAAGCGGTATATCCTATATATAGTCTTATGATGATCAGGGTGTTTTTGTGTGTTTTTTATTTCTTTATTTTTTTTTCATGATATATTTTTTTTTTTTTTTATGGTAAAATTCTATTTGCTGCCTATAATTTTAGTATTATATGGTGGTAAAATTATATATATTTATTTAATTCAAACAAAAAAAAAATTTGATTAATTTATATAATTCTTCCAATAATATATTATAAAAAATTAATAATGGTTGTGCCCATCTATTATCCTCAATTATCATCATGATCTATTTAATATAGCGTATCGTTTTATTTATCGCAAATTCCCACCTATTCATCTCTCTAATTGTACATATTTATAAAATTAAAAAAAAAAAAAAAAAAAAAAAAAAAAATAATTAAGAGTTTTAAATTTCTGTCGGGGTTTACCATCTTTATTATACCAAGTATAAAACTTCACTCCTCCATCATCTTCTCGCACTTTTTTTTTTTTTTAAATTATCCTTTTTTTTTTTTTTTTTTTATTTAATTTGCATTTACCATGTATATGATAAATTAATGGAAGAAACAAAAAAATCTTACTGTATTTTATAAATAAAAGTGATCCTATCATTTAATAAGTATTCACAACATAAAAACTAAGTATAGTTATTAAAAAAATACTTTTATTATTAATTATTTTTATTCAATTATAAATTTTATTCTTTTTTTCTTTGTTCTTATTAAAAACCCCCCCCCACAGAGCTCCCTGCCCTATGCTAATATCATTCTATGTTGTAAATTTTCTTTTTTTTACTAATTATTTTATAATTTTATTAATATTTTTGGTTTTCTAAGGCAGATTAATTAGATTTATCTATATCTTAATTAACTCTTATTACTTTTATACCCGACTATATATGTTTTTATTTTAAAAAAAAAAAAAAAAAAAAAAAAAAAAATATTTTTTTTAGTATTTATTCTATTTTTTATATTTAAATATTTTAATCATTCTGAAAATAATGAATTCTTCTTCATTATAATGAGTTTCTTTCTTATTAAATATGCATAAAATTTGTTTATTCTTTAAGATTATTATATAATTAATAATCCTCATGTCTTTATTATAATAGTTCGCTCAACTTGTATAGTTCCAATTATTCTATGTAAAATAGCTATCACTTATAAGTATAATATTCTTCTACACCATATTAAATTCATATTAAAAAAAAAAAAAAAAAAAAATTCTAATAATATTATTAGTTACTTAAAAATTGATTTCTATACTTATTCTATCATATATTGTACCGAAAATTGAGATATTTTTATTTTTATTTATCTTATCTCATTTACTACTCTCATCACTCGTTATAGATTTTTGTATATAAATCACTATAAAAATAAAAAAAAAAAAAAAAAAAAAAGTATTATCAAGATATAAGCCTTTCCTGAATATCAAGCTAATTAACTGTTACAATACATAAATAAAAATAAACACATTCAAAAAATTAAAAATATGATAAAAAAAGAAAAAAAAAAAAAAAAAAAAAAAAAAAAAAAAAAAAAAGTTATTTTAAATTAACTTTGTATCTAATTTTTTGGAATCTATTCCTAAAATAGAAGTTTTTTTTTTTTTTTTAATTAATTATTTATTCAAATGAATTTTGTTAAAAAAAAATTTAAGTATGGGATGGATTATGTAATGTCCTGGATATTTAAATATAAGCAATCGAGATTAAAAAAGAAAGGAATTTAAAATCAAATGGCTAAAGTTTAATTCATTCCTGTATCCATCAAACACTGTATTTCTTTGATTCCAAAATTATCACCTATCAAACAATTTCGGATACCAAATGAGCTTATGAATAAAATTATTACTAAATAGAAAAAATTAATTATCACTGTTGCAACCTTATAGATAAATCACTAATGAATCGCTTCTTATTAGTTATTTTATCACATTTTCAAAAAAAAAAAAAAAAAAAAAAAAAATTAATATTTTTAAGAAATTCATCTTTGATAAACTAGACATAATTATAATGGAATTTTAGTTCAGTTTATTCTTATATAATGCAAAATATCATTTATTGGTGTTTTAAAATAATAAAAAAAAAAAAAAAAAAAAAAAAAAAATTAATACTTAAAATATTAAATTAGTTCTTATTTAATTTATATTCTGAATAATTGATTTAGACAAAATTATATTGATTATTAATAATATCTATCTATCAAAATAAATTAAAAAAAAAAAAAAATTATTCAATCCAGTAATAAAGGTGTCCACCAATAGTTCAATGTGTTCTACCATTAAATTGACCCATAACAGTTAATGATCAAGACGAAAAATAGAAACAAATATTAACTGACTGTCATATAACATGTCTTGAATCACAGTATTTTAGAAAATTGAATATAACAATAAATCTTCTTCGTAATATACATCTTTCTATTTCCCCTTCTCTCAAAAAGAATACTCTTTGGTTTGGTAAATCTTTATGATAAAAATGCGCTACCCAGGTAACATATATTATTCCTAAGCTGCCCAAGCCTACATCTCCTAGTCCTATTCCCAACACTTCACAATATATTAAAGGAAAAATGCTTTTCTATTTTCACGTCCCATAACATCATTTCCATCAATTTTTCCGATCTTTGTTTCACTTTCCAGACTAATTGCTCCTGTATTTATATTGAAATTCAAATGCATTGCCTCTAATATGCAATTTATATTATGTGTCAAAATTTTA
>QBTX01003171.1:0-11637 GCA_003063285.2 Arachis monticola | reverse complement strand
GACTTAGGTGAGTGAGGGTAAATCCCACGTAATTAGTGATGTATGAAGCAAGCCTATGGGTCACCTGCAAATCTCAGTTAGGCATATAAATTGATAAATTTACAAAAAAATTAAACATAACAAAATAGAATAGATGAAGGTACTTATGTAAATCATTGGTAGGAATTTCAGATAAGCGAATGGAGATGCTTTTTCGTTCCTCTGAACCTCTGCTTTCCTCTATCTTCATCCAATCAATCTTACTCCTTTCCATGGCTGGTTTAATGTGATACAATTCACCACTTTCTTTGTTTTCTCTTTTTTTTTTTTTTTTTTGTTTTTTTTCTTTCTTTCTTTTTTTTTTTTTTGTTTCTTTTTTTTTTTCTTTTTCTTCTTTTTTTTATTTGTTTTTGTTTGGTTCTTTTTCTCTTTTTTTCTTCTATTTTTTTTTTGTTTTTTTGTTTTTTTTTTTTTTTTTTTTTCTTCTTTCTTTTTTCTTCTTTTTGTTTTTTTTCTTTTCTACTTATGTTTTTTTTTTTTTTTTTTGTTTTTTTTTTTTTTCTTTTTTTGTTTCTTTTGTGTTTTTTTTTTTTTTTCTTATTTTGTGTTTGCTGGGGGGCGCGGGCGGGGTGATGGGGAGGGGGGGGGGGGTGGAGGAGGGGTGGGAGTTGGGAGCGTGGGGTGGGGCGGGGTGGGGGGGTGGGGGGGGGTGAAGGGGGAAGGAAGGGAAGGGGGGGGTGGGGTGGGGTGGGGCGTATGGGGGCCGGCGGCTGGGGGAGGGGCCGGGGCTGGGGGGGCGGCTTGGTGTTGGTGGGGGGGTGGGGGGGGCGCGGGGGGGTGGGGTGGGGCGAGGTGTGGGGGTGGGGGGGGGGAGGGCGGGGGAGTTGGTGGTGTGGTGTGTGTGTGTTTTGGGTGGGGAGCGAGGGATGGGTTGGGCGTATGTTCTGTGTGCGGCTATTGCGCGTGGGAGGAGGTATGTGCGGAGAGGGTGCGGGTGGGTGTGTTGTTGGTGGTGTGGTCACTTTTGTCTTATCTGCTGATATGTGTTCTGTGATTTTGTCTGTTTTACTCTGTTGGCGAGGTTGAGTGTGTCTGTTGTCGATCGTATTGTTCTCTGTCTATGGGTTTATTGTAATGTATGGCGCTGCTCTTCTCTGGGTCTGTATGCTGTCACTGTCTATGCATCTGTTTGTGGTGTGTGTCTTCGTTATGATCTATGGTTGTGTGTATGTAGTGTTTGTATCTTATGTCTGTGTGTGCTCTGAGCTTCTGTCCGCTCTTCTGTATTTAATCTTAGGGAGTTGTGAGCGTGTCTATTAGTGTCTATGTCTATAGCATCGTTGTATAGTGCTTCGGAGCGGTGTATATGACTTATTCATGATCTAGATGTGTTTATATACTGTTGTCATGTCTCTGGTATGTCTGTGCTGTTGTTTAATGTCTGCCATGTTCTAGCTATGTCGTTACTCTCTCTTAGTATGGCTCGGTGGTGTAGATGTAATGGAGTATGTGTCTTGCTGGAGTTGTGCTATGTGGTTTTTTGTATATCTATGTATTTACGGTTTGGTGTCTATTGTATGTGTGCTATATGTGGTATTTTAGGGGTTTTATTTTTATGCTGTCTATGTTATCATATATATTCTATCTCTGTCATCATTCGGTCTTTTTTGGGTGTTGCGATATGGTATTTTATCTTATGTATGTCTTTATATTATATATATATAATTTTTGTAGAATATATCTTTTTTTTAAGTTTTTTTTTTTTTTTTTTTTTATAAAATTTCTTATTTCTAACCATCTTTATCCAGTCTATTAATATTTGTATTGTGTAGTATACTCTATCCTGTATTATATTGTATCTATATATGTGTATATTTTTTTTTTTTTTTTTTTTTTTTTTTTTTTTATATTTTTGTCTGTTGGATTACTATTGGGCTGTATATGTATATAATCTACTATGTGTGCGTTCTCTCATATATGTTATGTCTCTGTATATGATATCCGTTAATGTGATGCATTATATATGTCCTGTAAATACAATGAAGTAAAGCCTATATAATAAAACTGCTACCTAGGTGTCTACTATGGAGTAGTAATTGAGCAATAAATCCACTTTCTGGGCGCCACTTGGTGTGTTGGGCGGCCGAGGTGCATGTGTAGAGGTCCTTCTGGAGTTGAACGCGCAGTTGTGCGCAGTTTGGGCGTTCAACTCTGGTTTTGATCCTCTGGCGCTGGACGCTAGATTGGGTAGAAAGCTGGCGTTGAACGCCAGTTTACGTCGTCATTTCTTGCCAAAGTATGGACTATTATATATTGATGGAAAGCCCTGGATGTCTACTTTCCAACGCAATTAGAAGCGCGCCTTTCGACTTCTGTAGCTCCAGAAAATCCACTTTGAGTGCAGGGAGGTCAGAATCCAACAGCATCAGCAGTCCTTCTTCAACCTCTGAATCTGATTTTTGCTCAAGTCCCTCAATTTCAACCAGAAAATACCTGAAATCACAAAAAAACACACCAGTATTACTTGGACGACCCAGTGCACTTGCTGGTTAGTTGTATCGAAGTTGTGAACCATGGTATTGGCACCATGTTCTTGGCGCCATTGCCAGGGAAAGAAAGAGCCATGAATTTTACATAATTAAAGTGTAATCACGATTACGCGTACCAAGTTGCTCACGTTGCCAGGGATTGTTCAAGCCTGGACATCACAATTTCGTGCACCACTTGTATTCCTCCAATACCTCCTTCTTCATTAGAATTTCACTTAGTACATGGGTCTCTTGGTCTTGCTTTTGCACTTCTAGCTCCTCCTTTGTAGCCAGTTTGATCTTCATTGTTCTTGCTAAGCACTATTCCACTCCTCAAGTTTATTGCATTGCATTCTTCTCTTGGATTTGGAATTATGTCACTGGAGAAGGTATTGGTAGGCCTCTCGGCTTGTCTGGCTAAATGACCCTTTTGAACTTTCAAGTTTCTAATGGAGGCCTTGGTTTTCTGCATGAAGCTAATTGTATTTTTGGAGAGTTCTGCTAAGGCTGTTTCTAAGGCCAGTTCTAGAGATGATGGTTCTTGATAATAATAAAGAAAGGACGGTTCTTAATATGAATAGAGAGATGATGGTTCTTGGATGAGTAAGGAGATGATGGTTCTTAATAAACGAAATATAGAACATTGAAGTTTTCTTGGTCTTGATAAATGATTCTTCATAAGTGGGACGCGGTTTGGCATTTAGCGTCGTGAGTCTAGAGAGTAAGCATAGACTATTATATATTGTTGGAAAGTTTTGGAAGTTAGCTTTCTAAAACCGCGTTATTTGGACCTCTATAACTCAAGTTATGCTCGTTAGAGTATGAAAAGGTCAGGGTTGATAGCATCCCCGAATTGTCTTTGTACTTGTCTTCAATTCTTGGTTTCTCCTTGTGCTTTTGCTTCTCTTTTTCTATTATTTTCGTACAAGAATCATGAAATCAAGAAAATCAAAGTACTAATAAAATAGCCTTAAAAATCATATAATTACCAAACAAAACTAATAAATTTTCTATAAAAATTACCTAACAAAAGTACTTAAGATGCTCATGGATCATAGCACCGATCAACATTTCACTCTCAAAAAAATCAAAAAAATTAGTTACATCATACAACTCGATCAGATTTTAAAGCTTAATTGAACCAAAATCAAATCAAATTCTCTCTTCTTTTTTTCATTGGATAAATGCTTTAAAGAAAGAAACTAAGTTTTGGAACTATTCATTAGTGAAGAAAAAAAATTATCTATTCTCATGGGTTAAAAATTTTTATTTTTGTTTCAAAAGGACTTGGTTTTCAAAATGTTTAAAAGTAGTGGAATGGTAGAATTTTTTAAGAATATAATATATTTTGTTTTAGAATTAATTGAAAAGTTGAAAAAAAAATAAGAAACACAGTGAATAGTGCAATAAAATCTATGATACTTTTCTTTGCTTAAGTAAAACCATTTTTGTCAATCCTTGAAAAATTAAAGATATAAAACATAGAGTACTATAATAAGTTTGAGTTGTCAGTTATAGAATTGATTATACAAAAAATATTTAGAAAAAAATACTAAAATTTTGTATTTTTATTTTTTTCATTTTTTCTATTTTTCTCTCTTAAGAAAAAAAAAGGAACAAAATGGAAAAATAAAGAACAAAACAGAAGAAAATAAAAATGCAAAAGAAGAAAGAAAAAAGAGAAAGAAAAAAAAAGAATGAAAAAGAGCAAACAAAAACAAAGAAGTTATTATTTGAATTCTGTTTGACATTTAACTGAGAGCATACTAATTCAACAATAATCTGTTTACCTAATACCATTCATTAGTTATATTTTTTCAAGTTATTGTTTAGTCCGACGACAGATTAAGGATAAATTAGTCATAAATTTAAATTTTATTTAAAACTTTAGTGTTAATCAGTAGATTATTGTATATACAAAGCATAATGTTTTCAATATTTATTTAAGCAGATTGATAAATTCACCTCTAAACCAATCTAAATTAGTTATTTATTTGTCATATTTATTCCTATACTGTGCAACACCCAACACTCGCGGTTTTGCACTAGTTTTGGGGGGCAAATCACTTTTTACCCACATTTATTTACTTTATAATGTTTTTTTTCCCCTTTTTTTCCTTATATTGAATGATAGAGGGGTTGGGCCAGGTAGCACTGAAAGAAGCACATATAGTTGGGAATGAATTGAAGTCTCTTTTGTTTGCACATAAAACATAACCCCACCATTGTTCTGATCTGTCTTCAAATATGCACATTTAGTCATTTACACACACTTGTGATGTGAAACTTATTACTCATCCACGTGTTGTAGGCCAGTAGACAGTAGTGTGTTAATTTTTAGAAGGGACAAGGAAGAAGACACAGAAACAATGAAACAATGAAACACGAGAAGCCACCGCGATAGATAGATAGATAGATTATAGATATAGATGATGAGCTTTGAAGGCTTTCTGGAAACATGATGGAGTTAAAAGAAGAAAATATTTCCCAGTGGATTTTATTGCTGAAGGGTCCCTATCACGCTCTTCAAGTGGAAAAATAGGAATATTTAATTCAATCTACTAATAATAACGTTGCTTTAAATATTATGTTCCTTAAAGTTTATTTAATTACCTTGATTTACCCAAAAATAGGGTTAGAAGATGAACATTTTTTTTTTTTTTGGTATTTATCTTGTATTTGAGTTATCAATTAATTTCTTATTATTTTACTAAAAGTATTAGTCTGTAACATTTAACATTCTTTTAATATATATATATATATATTATATTATGGCAAATTTTATCGTATCAATATTTAGTTAAGAGTATGGTGACAACTAGATCGATTATACTTTAAATTTATACTTGTTCTGTAGTTGTTCATAATAGTCTTACCGTACAATAATTGAATCTATGACACACAGACAATTTTAAAAGTAGGCTAATGGATTTATTTTATTAGAAATTAGAAATTGACTTTTAAAAAATTAAAATATCTAATAAATTGATTTTAAAGAAAAATATTTTTTGTAGCATTAATTTTAAAAAGACTAAGATACTATTTTAGGATTAATTAACATTGTTTAATTTTATTAGAAATTAAAATCTTATTTTGAAAAAACAAAAATACCCATTTAGTTTATTTTAAGAAATGAAAATACCCATTTAGCATTACTTTTAAAAAGACTAACATCATTTAAACGATTAGTTAAGATTGTTTAATTGTATGAAAACTAGAAATTTAAATTTGATTTAAAAACCATTGTATTTCCGCAACTCATTTACAAACGATTTATGGCCAGTGTTCATCAGAATTAAAAATAGAGTAAACTATCATTTCTACTCACGAAAGTTGAAAACGCTGATATATCTATTCATAGAAAAAGAAAATTACCATTTGTACCCATGAAATATAGATTTTGCATAACAAAATTATCCAAACACTAAAAAATTACCTAAAATTCCTAAATTACCCTTATCTTCACCACCACACCACCTCCTTCACCCAATCACCTTTCTAACTCTAACCCTCTTCACCCAGCCACCACCCCCCTTTTCCTTTCTAATCTCAAATTCCACTACCATCTCATCTCCTTTATCACTACCATCACCACCACCACCACTATACCTCCATCATCATCTTCTTCACATAAAGCAGCAGCAGCAACAACAACAACAATAGAAAAAGCAAAGAGAAAAAACGGTTCTTCCTCCCTCACTGAATGGCGTCGACGACAACGATGGCAGTGACACCCACCGACACCGTTGCCCTCTCCTCCTTCTCCGATCTCTGGCACGCTCTCTTCCTTCCAGACCAGCGACAACGACAGCGACGGACTCAATCAATGGCGGCGACAGACGTGACGGAGCCAGCAGCAGCAGGGCGCGACGGCGGCAACAGCTCCCCCTTCCTTGATTCTGGCTCGCATCTCCTCTTCGGACTCCCTCAACAACGGCGACGATGATGCGATAGCGGCAGCGAGTCCCCACGTTGCCAGTGCGGTCTCCCTCCCCCTCATCTTCTCTTCTTCTTCCTCGGGTGGGGGTGTGTGTAATGTTTCCGTGTGTGAGTTTTGGAGAAAAAAGAGGTGGTGGCTAGGTGAAGGAGGTGGTGGTGGAATTTGAGATTAGAAAGGGAAAGAGGGGTGGTGGTTTGGTGAAGAGGGTTAGGGTTAGAAAGGTGATTGGGTGAAGGAGGTGGTGTGGTGGTGAAGATAAGGGTAATTTAGGGATTTTTGGTCATTTTTTAGTATTTGGATAATTTTGTTATGCGAAATCCATATTTCATGGGTACAAATGGTAATTTCCGTTTTCTATGGGTAGATATGTCAGCATTTTCAATTTTCGTGGGTAAAAATGGTAGTTTACTCTTAAAAATACAAACATCCCATGGCCAATGTTCTTCAAAATGAAAACTAAATCTATTCTATTATATAAAAATCAGATTTTTGCACTTAATGATGGAGCTGACGTGGCATGTTTTTGAGAGTGTTTCTCTATTTATTTCTTTTAACTCATTAAATGCAAGTTATTACGATAAACTAACTATATCAATTAATTGATTTGATTAGTTATTTAAATATCATTTAATTTATTATAATTTATATCAATTTAATTTGGTAGTATTTTTTAATTTATTTATTTTAATATTTTGTTAATATTTTTTAATATATTTCTTTTAATTTATTAAACCAAATTTATTGTGTGTACTAATTAATTAATTTGATTAATTTATTAGTCATTAAAATAATAAATCTATGAATAAAATAGATAATTAAAATATTTTCAACTAATAATTGAATCAAATCAAATCATATCATATATATAATGAGCTAAATTCAAATCATGTAAATTAAGGACTAAATTAAAATGAGATAATTTCTTACTTATTCAAGTTGAGTGCAATAAATACAAATTAATTTTGTTAGATAGTCGTAGTTGTCTGGTCTACTATATATAGATGGCCACACAAAATTATAAGAATCGTGATTTTTCTCGCTCTTACTATTTCAACTCTTCTTTTCTTCTTCTTTTTTTTTTCTTTATGTATAATTTCTTTTATGTATAAATGTACCCAAAATGAGAAAGTACGGATGAGTATTTTATTGATTGTTTCTTTGATGAATATATCTCAATTTAGGCATTCTACTACTATGAATGGAAGTTGACCTGTAGCAATTCGAAATGGCCAATGTATTTTTTTATAGTATTGATAGAAGAATATTTGTTAAAATGAATATACCCATTGTAATTAAGTTTTTTCAATTGTTATATTTTTATGTCAATCATGTAAATTCTTTGAAGGCACAAGGTAATAAAATAAGTTAACTTTAATATCATTAGAAGCTAAATTTAATAGTTCAAATAAGCACCACTAATTATGTTAAAATAGTAATTTTATAATAATAATGTGATTTACATATTAATTTTTTTGAGTAAATTCATTTCAAAATTAACTGTAGAAGTTAGGCACAATTACGCTAAAATTTTAAAGGTAATATAGAATTTGACAACAAAATTAGCATTCATTAAGGAAATAAATTTATTTATGGCTATTTTCTAATTATAAATAATAACAAGACTTATGAAAAAATATTAATGTCATCATTTTTATTAATTAAATTATAATATTATGTAGTTGATAGTTTTATAGGCAGAAATTATTAAGAATTAATAAAAAAAAAAAAAAAAAAAAAAAAAAAAAAAAAAAATGATTATATAATACAATTTCATAATTAATAATTGTCATTTTCATATTCTCATATATTCTATTTATTATCTATTCTATTATATAAAATTAGGTTTCTGCACTTAATGATGGAGTTAACGTGACATGCTTATGAGAATGTTTAACGATTTGTTTCTTTTAACTCATTCATAATTTATTATGATAAATTAACTATATCAATTAACTATTTGATTAGATATTTAAATATCATAATTTATTATATATTATATCATTTGATTTGGTATTATTTTTTAATTTATTTCTTTTAATATTTGTGAGTATTTTTTAATTTATTAAAGCAAATTTTTTTTTTTTTTTTTATTTAATTATTAACTAATTAGATTAATTAATTAATCATTAAATAATAATTTATGAATAAAATTTTTTTTTTTATATTATTTTATTATTAATCAAATTATATTTATAGAGCTAATTAAATCATGTGAATTAAGACTAAAACTAAATATAAGATTATTTTTTACTCATTCAATTGAACGCAATAATAAAATTAATTTTGTTAGATAATCATGGTTTTTGTCTTTCATATAAGATAGCCAACAAAATTATAAAATCATCATATTTTTTAAGTTAATACACAAATATTTATTTTGGTATTGTATATTTTTTATGTATTTTGAAAATTATTATATATTTTAAGATCATTTAGTTATGTTTTTTTTTAAAAGCATTGTTATTATTGGAGAATAACTAATGTTTGTGATAGTCTAAAATTAAAAATACAAATACAAATATAATTATATTAAGTTTTTAAGTATAATTTTTGAATAATAATATTAATTATAATTATTATCATAATAAAAAAAAAAAACTTTATTTTATATTTAATTTGTTCAGGCATGTTTCTTAAATTTTATTTCTTTATTAATTAGTTTTTTTTTTTGTACATTTAATTATCATTAATTTTATATACAATAAAATGTATACTTAAAAAATAGATACGTTCTAAAAAATAAAAAAAAAAATTTTGTTTAGTAAAAATTTATGTACTCTAACTTTTTTTTGCATCAATTTTATATTTTTTTTTTTTTTTTTTTTTTTTTTTTTTAATATTAAATATAAATTAGCAAAAAAAATATAATACTTAATGAATTATCATAATCACATTTAAAGGTATTTAAGTTATTTTCATATAATTAAAATGATATGCTTCAAAAAATATTTGTATATAATTTACTAACAAATATATGAGATATTTATCATAATTTTTATTTTTAATAAAAATATCATTGTATTAAAGTGATGTATTTTAAAGAAGTATAAATGAGATTTTTGTTAAAAAAAATTTACAAGATAGTAAATACAATTTTATTTTAATTTTATCCTTAACATTTAGTTTTAATTTTTACCTTTAGAGTTTTAATATGTTTCAATTATACCATTAGAGTAAACAATATTAATTATAACTAATCAATTATATTATCTGATTTGACCAAAATTAAATAAATATTAAATTATTTAATAAATAATAAATAAAAAAAATAAATGAATTTAATTTGAATTATTTTCTTATTATTTTCTATATCTAGAAATCTTAACGTCCTTTTATGTATTTTGATTAATAGTTCTCAAAGGAGTTACTATTTTCTTCATTAATATTTTACATTTTTTATAATATTTTCATAAAACTTGATTAATAGGTTCTTCTTCACAATGTTTTTCATGAATTTTTTAATAAAAATATATATTAATTTTTTTTCTTTCATCTTTTATATTTATTTATTATACTAATTTTTTTGCAGTGTATTTTTATCAACTACATACATTATTTTTTGTCTTTTTTACTTTTTTTTAAATTATTTATTACCTTATTTTTAATTATTTATTTTATTTTCACTCCTCATATGTTTGTTGTATTTCACTTCATTTTATTTTTAATTTCATAGTTAACTTTCAATTATATAAAAATCAATAGTTTCTTTCAAAACATGGTTAAATATATTATCTATTATATACAATCATTAGGATAAACAAATAAATATAAATTGAATATATAATTTAATTTTAATTTAAACTAAAAACTAAACGAATTGTCAAAAAAATAGCAACTAATTTTGTTTTTAATTTCTCTATAATTTATTTAAAGGTAAAAATCTCTCTATAACCACTAACATTGCCGATAACAAAATTATAAGTCTCTATAAAATAAAAAATATATAAAATAAATAACATATATATAATTTTAAAGTTATTAATCATAGACTATGGACAAATTTTTTTTTTTTAAAAATTTATGGATCAATATGTAATTTTTTTATATTTTTTTCTAAAATTTTTAAGACTTATTAACCTTTAAGTTGTCTATACATCACTTTTCAAAATATTATGATTTCACAAGATATAATATGTGGGATAAATCACCTTTATAAACCATTTGCATACCAATTTTACGTATATCCCCCAAATTAAAAAAGGCTACGTGCATGTCTTAATTTACATATCTATGTAAATCAAATTTATGAAGTTCGAATTATGTGTTTTCGTAGTAAATCGTATCTATAAGATTCGAATTACTCGAATACTATTTGTGCTACTAAATCAAACGAAGGAGATTCAATTTAAAATGAACTGGATTGCTACTAAGTGAGTATAAATCGAACCTTATTGTTTCGATTTAGCATAGACCACATAAATCGAAATTTATAAATTCAATTTAGTAGGGGATGACATAATTCGAATTCTTTGAATTCAATTTACTTTCGAATCACAATGTCAAGTAATTCGAATCCTATAGATTCGATTTACTACTTATTACCCTAATTCGAATTTATTAAATTCGATTTATATAGAAATGTAAAAGGAGACAACTAGGCAATATTTTTGGATTTGGAGGATTCAGGTAATTTTGGGGTGGCTTTAGTTTATCAACGTAAATTAACCTAATATGTGATATTAGTTATTGTTATATATATGAAAAACGTGACTTATTTATGCATTATTTGTATTAGAAGAATTTGTAGGAAAATAAAATGTTGGAGAAGAAAATGGATGAAAAAATCAATTTTTCATTGTTTGGATCAACAAAGAAATTGAATAAAAAATATAAAAGTGTATGTGGAGGTCATGTATAAATTTTTCTCTTCAAAATTGCGAAAGAAAACTGATGCAGAAGTGCAAACATGGGTAAAAATATAGAGTTACATTTGAATTTAATTTATATTATAATATATAAAAATATTAAATTTTTACTCTATTATAATTTTTTCTCTTCTTACTTTTCTCTTTTCATCGGCAAAAGAAATTTTTTTCTCTATTTTCTTTCCATTCTTTTTACTTTATTTAACAATGTACACCAAAAAAATCATACTTTTCTTTCCTCTCACTTTTCCTTTGTTTGCATTTTCTTTCTCTCTTATTTTCCATTTTATAATCCAAACAATAGCTTAGTGTTTATCCATTTATT
>QBTX01003169.1:0-11641 GCA_003063285.2 Arachis monticola | reverse complement strand
AAGGTTATTACTTGGACGACCCAGTACACTTGCTGGTTAGTTGAACGAGATTGTGAAGAAAATAAACAATGCCCTCAGAGTATACATCTTTTATAAATACATACAAGTGATCACAATTTCGTCCACCAACTGTCTATTTTTTTATTTGATTTACTTTAATGTTGAAAGGTGTCTCATGTATTGCCCACTGAGCTTGAAATCAAAAAGAAAGAAGAAAACATGTAGTGCTTGAGAAATTGAGTTTAATTTCAAGAGTAGTCTTATTTACTTAAATGCGATGGTATTATTTGTAATTCTGAATGCATGATATGAATAGTGCATAGTTGAATTTGAATCAAAGGATGTTGATGTATAGGGAACAGGAATTTAGAGAACTATTATGACTTCTTTGAAATTTACAAAAGTTTAATCCAAGGCTCTGAGCATCAATGACTAAGGAGGTCAGACATGATTAAAAGCACAAAGAGTTGTTTCCCTAGTCATATGCTTGTGGTGTGAMTGTGTCAAYTAATCCTTGAGACAGAACACTTAGAGTCGAGACCAAGTGCATTTAGTAGAGTATGCCAAAGGCTTTGAGCACCACTGTCTGGGAGTAGCTGAAAGAAAATTCAAAACTTAAAGAGAGTTCCCCAGTTAAGTGCTTGTCGTGTTTTTGTGTCAAGTGAAGCTTGAGACAAAACATTTAAAGTCATGGCTAGGCTTAAGGTGTAAAGTACCAAAGAAAAGAGAATTAAAGTAAATTTTGCTGTGTTCAAGGATTAAACTGGAGTATAAAGACTAAAGAATTCATAATATTATCCAGATTCTAATTCCAGATGACAGTAACATTCTTTTGATTCAAAGGAGAGTAAGATGGCAAAACTATTCAGGATTGCAGTTGTAAACCCCACTATAAGAAGAGACATGAGCATAATCAAACTCTCATTCTCATGCAAATTCACATCCTAAGCCTATATTAGTTTGGTTGCTTGAGAACAAGCAACAATTCAAGTTTGGTGTTGTGATGCGGAGCATCTTTCTTATCTTTTTCCTAGTGAATTTGGATTTGATTAAACTATCTTTTAGCCACTATGGATGCTACTTTGAGTCTCGTGCAATTCTGTTTATTTTTGGTAGCATTTAGCTGGATTTGATGGAGAGGAAGCTTGCACAAATGGAAGGAGCATAGGAATTAAAGGAGATGACCAGCGAGAAGCGACGCGTGCGCCTGATTTGGAGATTTGTGCAGCGATACATGCGCGTACCTGACGCGTACGCGTGACACCTGAAGACGACCATCGACGCGTACGCGTGACATGCACCACATGCAGAAAATGCAGAAAATGCTGGGGGCGACTTCTAGGCCCCATTTTAGCACTCAAGTAAGGCGCAGTTCTTTGCCATGTTAAGCGCGGATCCAGTAAAGTCAAGTGGTCCCCACTCCTCTCCAACAGGCTACGCGAGATCATTTAATTAATTCTGATTTAAATTTAAATTTTATTTTAAAATAGGAAAATATATTATTTTAATTTTAGAAATTAGATTTTAAATTAATAGGGATTAGATATAAAAGAGAAAAGAAACTTCTCTTCTGGGGATTCTATTCCAATTTTCATTCCACCTCATTCCAATTTCTCAGTTAAAAGAATCCTAGTTTCCACTCTTTTCCATGAGCAACTAAACCTACACTGTTAAGGTTAGGAGCTCTGTCTATTGTATGGATTGATACTATTATTTTTCTATTTTAATTCATGTTTTGATTTATATTTCAAGAATTGTTTTCGTTCTTTATTTTATGAAATTGGGTGGAACGGAAGTATGACCCTCTTTCTAATTGAGTTCTTGTATAACTTGGAAAAGCTCTTTACTTGAACAACAGCTTGAAAACAATTTCTCCTAAATTCTAATTATCTGGACTTAACGGGATACGTGACATATATCCTCTTATATTTGGATAATTAGGATTTTTGTGGCATAATAACTAGAATTAAACTTCACCCTCTAATTGGAATTAATTAACCAAGGAATTGGCGGTTGATGAATTTTAGAGGAGACTAGAAAGGTCTAAGGAATTAGGGTCTAGTTACATATAGTTCACCATGAATTAAATCTTGCATGATTAAAATAAATTAATAAGAAAAGTCAATCCGGAAAATAGATAGCTCTGAGGCCTTAACTGCCTTCTCCATATTGTTTTCCTAACTTAGTTATTGCCCATCTTCTGATACTCTGAAGTTCCTATTTTATGCTTTTTGAACAATCAACACCATTTTTTGTTTGCCTAACTAAATAGTTTAATCAACCATTATTGCTTATTCTATCAATTCTCGCGTAATCGACCCTCACTCACCTGAGGTATTACTTGGTATGACCCGTTGCACTTGCCGGTTAGTTTGTGGTTAGAAATTCCGCACCATTTATCAAAGTGAAAGAGTTGTCTCTAATGTCAATTATCCTAAAAAAAACTCATTCAATACATCAACAACCACAAGCATGTGTATGTTAAACAAGTCAATTAAAATGCCACAACCCACTGATGAGCGGATAATTTATACGCTTTTTGGCATTGTTTTTAGGTAGTTTTTAGTAAGTTTGAGCTACTTTTAGGGATGTTTTCATTAGTTTTTATGTTAAATTCATATTTCTAGACTTTACTATGAGTTTGTGTGTTTTTCTGTGATTTCAGGTAATTTCTCAATTCTGGCTGAATAGGTTTGAGCAACACTGAAAAGCGACAAAAAGGACTGCGCGCTTGGAACCTGACCCCCGCACTCGATGTTTCGGAGCTCCAAAACTCCATTGCGGCTTCAAGGCGTGAAAAGTAAACATCAGAGCTTTCCAAAATGATATAATTTCAACTTAATTGGAAATTACGATGTTAACTGGCGTTGAATCGCCAAGTACATACTGCATCTGGATTAAACGCAGAAAAACGTCATGAGCGATTACCCCAACACGATAACGGAGTCAACTCCAGAGGAAGCCTCAGCTCGTGATAGATCAAGCTCAGCCAAGCATGACACCAAGTGGTTCCAGAAGTGGACTTAGCATCAAATACTACATGAACCTAGTACTATCTAGTATAAATGAAGATAAGTTATTTAATAGACATCTTTGACATTTAATCTTAACATCGCTGTTACAATGAGAGGCTGGCCTCGCATGCGAACCTTATTATGTGTTTTTCAACAGGGGAGTTCTGCACACAAGATAAGGTGTGGAGCTTGCTTAGCTCAGCAATACCATATTTTCTTCTATTCAAATCTCTTTTATTCTTTTCTATTTTAAGATACTACTCATACTTTAATCTGATGGTTGTGATGATCCGTGACACCAATCATCCACCTAAAGCGCTGGATGGAAACTCACTGTCCGTCTACCTACCGGCGCAATCTTAAATCCCCAACAAATCTTGATAAGAAAGATGCGCATTCAAGACACGAAACCAACTTGTTTTGATTGTGCTGATTTAAATATGTGACGAGCTCAAACACATGAAGTGCGGATACAACGCAAAAGCGAATCAGGATCTGATCAACTATGAGAAAAAAAAAAAAACCCGAAAAAAACCAGAGGAATGTTAAAAGCGCCGGCTGAGCATAGGAACATTCACTGAGAGAGGGATGTAGCCTGACCAGAGTGAGCCTTACATTACAGCTTGCCCAGGAAAAGAGTAGAGAAGGATTGGATAATAATAGGAAAGTAAGATAATCCGAGAGGACAAAAAAAAAAACTCAAAATTACATCATATTAATTTGCATATATTTCTACCTTTTTTTCTGATTTTATGTCATTAATCAAATTTATATGTATCCATTACGTGTTACATCGTCTGAGATTTGCAGGTACCAAGCATTCTTCAATCGAATCATTTGTGGGATCGACCTTACTCACAGTAAGGTATTACTTGAACGACACAGTACATGCTGGCTAGTTGAACGGAGTTGTGAACACAAATGCCAAAAGACCATTAATAAATCTCATGCAATACAAAGAGGGAAATCAACAATTTCGTCCACGCAGTTTGGCGCGTTGCCGGGATGTTCGAGTATGACAACGACGGTTCGATCTTGTTGCTCAGATTAGGTAATTTCTTTTCAAAATTTCAAAATTTCTTCTTTTCTTTCTTTTCTAACACATATTTTCCGAAAAAAAATAAAAATAAAAAACAAAAAAATTAAGAAAATCAAAAAATCAAATAAAAAAAATTTGTGTTCTGTTTGATCTTGTGTTAATTTTAAGTTTGTGTCAATTGCATGCTTTAAATTTTTCTTGCATTTTCGAAAATTCCATGAATCCATAGGTTCTATGGATGTAAGTTGTTCTTTGACAATTTTCTTGTTTGATCTTGATGATTCTGTTTGTGTTGTTTTATTTTTCATGTGCATTTCGTTTGTCTAGAGTCCATGCATTACAAATTTCTAATTTGGTTCCGCATGTTTCTTTGCATAAAAATATTAAAAATAGTTTCTTGATGTTCATTGCATGAGTCTAAAGTGTTTCTGGTGTTCATCGATTAGCCTGAGTCAGCTCTTATAGTAGTTTGACCAATTTTCATGTTTTGGGTCATGATGTGTTTTCTCTCTCATCTAAAAATTCAAAATCAAAAAATAATTTCTATCTCTCAAAAATTGTCGAAAATTGTTGTTTTCTTCAGTCAAGTCAAATTTTCAATAAAATCTATTTTCAAAAATATTGTTCAAAATATATTTTTCATTGTTTTCTATTTTTGAAAATTCAAAATCTTTCAAAATTTCAAAACTTTTCAACTAATAATCAAAAAAAAAAAAATTCACTAATTAATTAATGTATTGATTCCAATTTTTTTTTCATTTTTACTTTCTTGTAAAAAGGTGTCAACTAGCTCTAGAACTTATCTTGAGTTTGTTATGAATAAGGTGATATGTAATAAATCTTTTACATTAATTTTTTTTCTTTTTTTTTTCTTATTTATTTTTTTAAATTTGATTTCAATTCTTTTCAACCCTATTTTTCTTAATTTGATTTATATTTTCACCTTACTTTTTTTTTTTTTTTTTATCTTTTTAACATTTTTTTTTTTTTTTTTTTTTTTTAATTTTAGAAAATATCTATCTTTTCAAAAATAAAATTTTGTTAATTTTAATTTTAAACTATTTATTTTAATTTTCGAAAATTACTACCCCCTTTTTCAAAGTTTGTCAATTCTCTCTCTTCTTCATTCTATTTAATTTATTAATTACTAACTTCTTCTCTCATACCTAATATCCGATCCCTCTCTACTTTCTTCGTCTCTTTTTCTCTACTAAAGAAGGAACTCATACTGTGACATAGAGGATCTCTTTCCTTTCTTGTTTCTTCTCTTCCATATGAGCAGGACAAGAAAGCATCTTGTTGAATTGATCCATAAAGAAAACAAAAACTGAAAGGACTCTGAAGAAAATAAGAGAGCTAATTACAACAACTAAAGAGTAACCTCAAGAAATTTTCGAACAAGAGAAGGAATGTAGCTCGAGGAAAATAATAATGCAAGGAGAGTGTCCTTGGTGACTTCACAAGCCGACGTCCAAGTATTGAGAAGAAGCATTCCATCCCTGCCATGTGAGCCCATATGTTTGAGCTGAAAGCTAGCCGTTGCCTTAATGCACAAACTGGATTTTTTTTTTTTCTTTATTTTTTAGTTTTTTTATGGACTTCCACTGAAGATCTTACAGTTTTAACTGAATTCTTGGCAGATCTGGAGCTGTAAAGACAAATGGAGTTGATCGAAGTCTACAGACCACTGGTTCCCTTTGCGTAAGAGACGAGCTAGAATGGTTGGATTCACAACAAGGATAGCCTGGATCTAGATAACTGTCACTGCTTTTGGATAAATTCTTTCCTCCAAAAAGCGTAGCAACAAGAGTGGATTTCACAGACTAAAAAAAGATGTGAATCCCTCTATGAAGTGGGAAAGATCAACAGCTGACCAAAAGGTCCATGACATGTTTCGAATGCCATATTAGATATATTCATAGGTCTACTGATTTTCGAAAATGATGGACCCATTTCGCAGGGATCTATCTACTAAGAAAACGCCTGAGAGTCTCAGAACTCAGACATGGTGTCAAACAACCAATTCATGTACACTTCTGAGAGGAATCGTGTAATATGGGATGACCTCAAGGAGAAGGAGTTCTTGAAATTGGATGCCGGAATGCCATATTGGCTAGAACAAAGTTTGACTCAGCAGGTCAACAATGACTCTTCAAAGCTGAATGGAGGAACATTCATCCAACAGTACCAAAAGATTGAAGAGCTTTGATCCTGAGAACCCTGCATGGCAGAGGTTAATTAAGAACTAGGAACACTAGACATAATGGAGAAATCCAAGTCCATGAAGGACAAAAAACCCTCACAAGGTAACAATGGTGGACCAATGGAGCAATAGCAAGGCATATCTACCTTCCAGCAACAACGAGATCTGAACAAAAACCTTCTAATAGCCAATCTGCTCTGATTGTCAAAGCACTTCATTCATGAATAACAAGATCCCAGCAGAATTGGAGGCCAAGTGGGGGCCAGGCTGAGTAAGAAAGTCATGAAACTCCTCCAGACCCACCGATACATGAAGAGAGCAAAAGGAGGTGCGAAGGCATGTGATGTGATAGTGGCCAAAGCACAAGGGAGGAGGAGGACGAAAACCCTAGTGAGGAATACCTCAATAGACATCCACTAGCCAATAAGGAAGTCCCTAATCAAGAACCAAAGGAATCTGAGGCCATATAGAGACCATAGAAATCCCACTAAATCTCCTTCTATCATTCATGAGCCTGAAGACTTTCCTCGAAAGATAAGATGTGACTGAAGCAAGTTCCTCAATACTTAGGAGCTACAGAAGCTGAATGCCAGCTGTTTGAAAATGAACTGGGAAAGGGAACTCCCTCTCTAGGAACTGAGATTCTGGATTAGAAAACCTACCTCAAGAAACAATCCGGCAATTCTAATACTGTACAAGGCACATGACTTGAAAAGGCGCTAGGAATCCTGGGTTCCAGGGATAACTTATGCACTCTGTAATGAGAAGCGGGAATCCTTGAGGTAAACCGCCTTGTTCTCATACAAATGAGAAGTCTAAGGCAGCTATGGACAGTTAGAGGCGTGTTAGTAAAGTTGAGCCTTAATCCTCTGATTTCATAATCTGCATAGGAGGAAGGAATCGCATCTCCTTGGAAGACATTTCTATGCCACAGCAGAGCTGCTGTATGGATGCAACACCGAGTGAACTAGTCCTCAATTGAAGAGGACTACTTGTATTTCAAGCGCATGGCATCCTCGTGACAGACGGCGAGATAGAAGAGTTATCTCAGTTTCAGTCAAACGAGCCCCCACAGTCAACTTAAGTTGGTGTTGAGGCCACACCAAACTCTAAGTTGGTGTTCAACCCATGCAAACTAATGGTGTGGGCTATACAACTTGACCTGATCCTGTGCACTCCATGCAGAGACCTGCAAGTATTGACTTAACAGACGCTTGTTGGGGAGGCAAACCAATTTTTATTATTTATTATTTTTTTTAATTTTTTATTTTTATTAACATGGTCGTTCAGCAAATGTACACTGTATAAATGAACACACCAACAGCGAAGAAAAAATTACCACCTGAGGACGCACGCTGTGCGTTCAGAGATGACAGCGTTACACGAACGATGCATCTCTGGCGTCGACCCAAACAGAGCAGCTTCTTGGCGCTGAACGCCAGGAAACAGAATTTGCGTGCAAGTGTGAGAGAAAAGCTGGCGCTGAACGCAGTAACAAGCATGACTGGCGTTCAACTCCAAGAACATGCTTTAATGCGTTGAACGCCGAATGGCACACACGGCGTTAAACGCCGAATGGGTGCAAGGGATTAAATGCTAATTGGTCAGGGATGAATTCCTTGACCTAGAAGGACCACAGGACCTAACAGAATCTGTGACCCATAGGACCCACTACATTCGCACTTCCTCTAATCCTATTTTTGATTACTCTCCATGTCCATCCACACTCTCCCATCGCTGTCACTTTCCATCCTCCCCTTCACACCAACATTCCACCTTCCTATTAAACCACCTACCTTCAAAATTCAAAACATTTTCCACACCATCCTACCTAAATGCGACAACACACTACCTCTCCCCCTATATATACCCTCCATATCTCTTCATTTTCACACAACACAACTTTTTACCTTGGACCGACACCAATCTTCCTCCTATCGCTATTGCTCTTCTTCTTTACTTTCTCTTTCTTTTTCTTTTCAGAGGCCATATTTTTAAGTTTGTGTGGTCAAAGCAAATCTTTTTTCACTACTCATGCGCTAGGCCGAGAATCCTCTAAAAGGAAAGGGAGAAAGTGTACACTCCGGATACATGGAATGGAATCATCCCAAAGCATAAGACACTTTGATGTGGTGCAAAGAAAGTGATCACTAGGTCCCTTTAAGTCAAGAAGTAGTGCCGGAGTCCGACATGAATCGAAGAAGAGGTGGATCTAACCAACCCATGCACAGTCGAATCTAATGGTCAAGAGTTCTTGCCAATGCATGTCATCTGGAACAATGATCAAAGTTGACCGATCCAAAGATTATTCACAACTGGTCGGGACAAAATAATTAGTCCGTAAAGTGAGGTTAGCGTGTCAACTTGCATGATGCAGGAATAGATACCCTACATCAGAAGGCCACTTTATCCAAGGTGGACAAGTCCTAATGACATAGTGTAGGAAGGAGCTCAATGGAGAAAGACCCAAAGGCACCCAGTTCAATCAAAGACTGACCTCAAGCCTGTCGGTTAGGTGTTGGATTATCAACTTGGTTCCATATTCCCACTAGCAGACGATCTTTGAAGTTACTGTGAAAGAGTCGAGATCAGATTCATCATGATTGGAAGAGAAGTAGAGGTTCATGAAGTCATCTCCATGAACTCTACAAATCAGGACAAGTCCTCACTCATGGCACGGCTAGTTTCAATCACCGATTGCCATCTATGTACTGCAGTGGATTATGATAGGACACCCATGCAAGAGATAAGCCATCACAAGAGGGAGACAAGCAAGAGATCCTACGGTCTCAAGAATACATGGGTCATTCAAGAACTCCCATGAGATCCTTAGGGATGCTATTTCCTCCCAAACTTTGGGAACAACAACACTTCCTTAGCTGATTGAGCCACAATGTGGAACAATAGGTGGAACTCATGAGCATCCATCATTCCGAAAATATAGAGAAATTCAAGGCAATGAGGAGGAACACAGAGAATAGGGACATAGAGATCTTAGGACATTGTTGGGACCGTCAAGACAGCAACACTAAATGAATTTTTTTCTGTCTTTTTTTTGTATTTACGGTTTTAATGTTGTGTTATCTTGTTTTGGTCTCCTACTCAGATCATTAGTAGTGTACATGTCTAGTTCGAAAAATCATACTCACCTCTCTATTGAAAAAATGTTTATTCAAACTAAAAGTACATTCTTAATGAATTATAAATAAGATTTTTATTTGACTTTTAAATCTTTTGTTTTGTGATATGAACTATGATATGTTATCTCTTGTTGTGTTATGAAGTAATTGTGGCTCTTAAAAGATATGAAAAAGAATTATTTTTATGATATAAAAGAAATAAAAAAAAAAAAAAAAAAGAAAGCAGGAAAAAAAAAAGAAAGCTTGCGAAAAAAATGGCAAAAAAATAAGAAGCAAAGAGAAGCAAGCAGAAAAGCATAGCCTAACCCACAAAGCACGAGGTAAAGCAGAGGTTTGGCTCAATGATAGGAGGACCAAGGAAATCAATCCAGCGCCTTACGCAAATCAAGCTGTCCTAACATATCTGGTCATTGAGGTCTAGGAAAAGCTTGAGACTGATGTGGTTAAAGTGTGATCCAAAGCAAAAAAAAGATGTGCTTAGAGCTCGGACACTCTAACTGGACTCTAGCAAAGTGAGTCACATCGAACAGGTATCCACAGTCATGTGCTTGATTGTATCCGGTGTAATCGGAAAACAAATGCTTAGGACCGGCCAGTCCTATAGCTGTGTGCAGAGTCACATACTTAACTGGATTCATACTATCTACGATTGCAGTCCGTAAGAACAACTATCTAACCAGGAAGTGAGATGCAAACTGTTCAGAAGCAAATGTTACTAGTCCCGTCATCAATTAGAAATATCATTGATATTTGAAATATAGTATTTCTCTTTCTTTTATCCTATTGATTTTCAGTTCTGGACAAGAACATAGTTTGTGAGACGGGATAATTTATAGCTTTCATTGTTTTAGGTAGTTAGTAAGTGAGCTACTTGGGATGTCATATTTTTAATGTATCACATCTGATTATAGATGGTGTTCCTCGATGTTATTTAATTGCTGAAATGAGGATGAGCAAGCGAAAAAGGCAAAAGGATGCATGCGTTAACCTCCCTGCGCTCAAAGTAAATTTTCTGAAGCTACAGAAACCCAATTGCGCGCTCTCAACAGCGTGAAAGTAGACAGAGCTTCCACAATTAATAAAGGCATACTTATTGATGACGACGTACCGTGAACGCCAAGACTGCTAAGTTAAACGCAGAAACCATGATCCGGAGTGAACACCCAAACACGGTAACTTGGAGTTCAACCCAAGAAAAGCTCATTGGAAGATAGCTCAACCAAATACAAGTGGGCAGAATGGTTATGATCAATACTTACCTAGTAAACCAGTAGCTATCAGTATAAATAGAAATTACTATGTATTAGACATTTTGACAGTTTAATCTTTTACTATCCGTTCTTACAATAGGCTGGCATTCGCATGCTGAACCTTTACTGGTTGTCAACAAGTGGAGTTCTGCACACATAGATAAGGGTTGGAGCCTGCTGTTACTCAAGTTAAAAATAATAGTATCCATTTCTTTACTTTCCAAATATCGCACTACTGAAATTATGACGGGAAGCAAACATCAATGAAGCACCGACGACCATCGTCACTCTAGCGCGATATCTCTCTAGATCCCAACAGAAATCGGATAAGCTAAAGAGTGGCAGCATGGGGAAATCAAACTGTCTAGATCGAAGGGATCGGGAGGATACTGTCGCTTGCAAAACCCTGAGGCTGGGCGTATGAAACGCAAAATCAGGATTGATTCCAACCTGATGAGAACCGACATATAGTGTGCTGTACAGAGCTGAAATTCACGAGAGGATGGTGGTGCGAGAAATGATATATATGTAATAAATAATCCCGCAGATCCAAAAACTGGTGATCAATACAGCAAAAACACAACCGCACAACACACAAGTGTACTGTCGCAAGTAATAAACTACGCGAGTAAGGGATCCACAGACATTGTGGTAGGAAGCAGCTAGTACGCTTGTAAATCTAGTCAGGCAAACTCAATGGATAGGTATATACAATAAAATAAAGAAAAAGATAAGATACTAGCAATTCTGTGGAATTTCCGATAAGCGAGGAGATGCCGTGTCCTCCTCCTGCTTTCCTACGCCATCAATCCTTCTTACTCCTTTCATGGCAAGCTATGCAAGGGTTTCACGTTGTCAGTGGCTACTCCCATCCTCTCAGTGAAATGGTCACACACCCGTTAGAGCGCCATCTCGGTCTCATCGCCGGAATAGAATCATTGTGATTTTTGTCACTAACGCCCCGCCTCAGGAGTTTGAAGCTCCAGTCATTCAAT
>QBTX01003167.1:0-11649 GCA_003063285.2 Arachis monticola | reverse complement strand
GGGACATACTGATCATCTCATGGAAGCATGGATTTGGTGTCCCCAGCTCTGTAGGAAACTCCAGCTACTGAGACAAGATCTGAGACCAAGGCGGGAAAAGGTAAGTTGCCCGCGATTTGTACGTGTCCCATAGCATTCCGGATGTGTCTTGGTAGGTTCAGAGGTTGATCTGTAAGGATGCACCATAGTAGAACGGCCATGTCTGCAGTGAAGGATGACTCGTGAGTGCTCGGAAAGACTTAATGGGACATAATCTGTGCCCATACGCGAGCCTCCAAGGTAAGTACGGAAGCCAATATTCCCTTAGGACGGGAACGATGGTATCCGTAGATCCATCTGCTGCCAGGTAGGGCGATAACTCTGAGAACAGCGTCCCAGTCGAATTGGTACATCTGGCGCTTGAGTGCGSCTTCTTGAAATGCGTCCAGTCTTTCTGGAGTAGGGGGAAGATCTAAAGCTTGTTGAATGGCCGCTTCTGTAATGGGACTTGCTTCTGACGAACATAGACAGACTGTAGGGTTGGCAGGTGGAAATTGGAGTAGAACTCAACTACCCAAGAAAGATTAACCTGCCGTGGCTGTCTCCGTAGGAAATCCCATTGTCTTCGTTCAATTTGTGGCTTAACAAATCCAGCAATACGGGTCGGGAGGATAAGAAGGTATTCGTTGTTGTAACTCCTTTCTGCCAGGATGGGGAACATCTACTCACAGAAGCAATTAGAAAATCGCGCAGTGTCCTTTGCTGGGAAGGCTTTCTCCTTTTCATCAACCTTTATAATCCTCTTGATTCTTTTTGTTGAGGGCTTAACTGCAGTCGAAGATGGTTCTGCTACTAATGCTCTCTTGGTTCCTCTTCTTGCTGGTGGTTTGGGAGTAGCTTTCTCCTTGCCTTTCTTGGTGGCCATTCTAAAAGAAAGAAAAGAGAAAGTTTGTTAAGATGTCAAGGTTTGGAGCAAGGAAGAGGGCGGGGAAGGTGGTAATCAATGCACATTAAAAGATGAATGATGTTAACACATGGTCATGACTACATGTGAGAAACAACAATGGAAATATAGCAAGTGCATATGATGACAAATAAATGCAAGGTGTTTATTGGYATGCAGGCAAAGGCATGAGTAGCATAGATCAAGCATTTAATGTCTAAGTTAGATTACCAAGACTGTCATACTAACAATCTGTTTGTATTAACAATTATATTGAACTAATAAAATATAAAAAAAGGGTATTGTGAAAAGCAAGCATATAGAGTGGTAGATTAAAAGAAATCTAAAAAATAGTGCATAATGCCATATGGGCGTTTTCACAAACACATAGCATGCATGGTAAATAAGCTATTTAAAGTATTAAATTGAACATACAAGCAACCCTTTTAAAAAGTAATATATAATTGTCAAACAATTCCTGAATAATACACAAGCAAATCATAGGAAAGAATAGTGACCCAAAAAATTTCCAACACCAATTAAAAGAAAAATAAAGAAAAAGAAAACATGGATAATGCAAGGAAAAGAAAAAAAAAGATAACATAAAAAGAAGAAGAATAGAAAAGTAAGGAGGGAAGAAGAAAAGAAAAACCTTGTTAATGGTGGTGAGTGAATGACCAAGAGAGCATAAATTGTAAAGTTACTTGTGTGCAGTAATGGAGAATATGTTGAGTTTTGGAGTGCTTTTGCTCTTGAATTTTGCTTTCCTCGGTCTTCTGATTCACGCACGACGTCCTCCTATGGCAAGCTGTGTGTTGGTGGATCACCGTCTGTCCATGGGCTACCTTCCGCTCCTTCCAGTAGAAAACTACGCTCACGACGCGCTCATTTTTTGTCATTCACAGGCAGCGGCTAATCACGGTTGGTTCTCGATCGTGTGGAATAGGATTTACTATCCTTTTGCGTCTGTCACACTAACGACCAGCCTTCAGAAGTTTAAGCTCTTTAACATCATTCAATCCTTGAATCCTACTCGAATACCACAGACAAGGTTTAAGAAACTTTCCGGATTAATCATTGAATGCCGCCATCAGTTCTAACTTATACCCATCGGAGATTCTGATTAAGGAATCTAAGAGATACTCATTCCATCGTATATAGAACGGAGGGTGGTGTCAGGGCACACGTTCATGATTTGAGGAAGGTGATGAGTGTCACAGATCATCACCTTCCATCCACAGTTAACGCGAATGAACACTTAGATAGGAACAAGCGTGTTTGAATAAAAAAACAGAAATACTTGCGCATTAATTCTCATGAAGACACAGCAGAGCTCCTCACCCCTAAACAATGGGTTTAGAGACTCATGCCGTCAGACAATACAAAGTTTAGATCTGAAATGTCATGAGATACAAAATCAATCTCTAAAAGTTGTTTAATACTAAACTAGTAGCCTAGGTTTACAAAAATTGGATAAACTTATGATGGATGATGCAGAAATTCACTTCGGGGCCCACTTGTGTAGTGGCTACAGGCCCACTTGGTGTGTGCTGGGGCTGAGGCTTAAGAAAATTCACGTGCAGAGGCCATTTTGGAGTTGAACGCCAGTTTTTGTGCCAGTTTGGGCGTTCAAACTCCAGTTTTTGATCCTTTTTCTGAGCGCTGGACGCCAGACTGGCAGAAGGACTGGGCGTTGAACGCCAGTTTACGTCATCTATTCTTGTGAAAAGTATGGACTATTATATATCTTCTGGAAAAGCCCTGGATGTCTACTTTCAACGCAATTGGAATCACGCCATTTCGAGTTCTGTAGCTCCAGAAAATCCAATGAGTGCAGGGAGGGTCAGAATCCAACAGGCATCAGCAGTACCTTTTTCAGCCTGAATCAGATTTTTTTGCTCAGCTCCTTCAATTTCAGCCAGTGAAAAAATACCTGAAATTACAGAAAAATACACAACTCATAGTAAAGTCCAGAAAATATTGCAAATTTTTCAATAACTTAATAAAATAGACTAAAAACTAACAAAACATACTCAACAACTATATGAAATTATCCCCAAAAAAGCGTATAAAATATTCCGCTCATCACAACACCAAACTTAAACTGTTGCTTGTTCCTCAAGCAACTAGACAAATAAAATAGAAGACTAATAGGATTGAATGAAGCAAATAATTATCTCAGAGTTTTGATTGAAGCTCAGATCCTAATTAGATGAACGGGACTAGTAGCTTTTTGCTGTCTGAAACAGTTTTTTGCATCTCACACTTTATCCATTGAAGCTCAAAGTGATTGGCATCATATAGGAACTTAGAATTCAAGATAGTGTTATTGAGTATCCTATTTCAGTATGATGATTCTTGAACAAAGCTATATGAGTCTTGGCCGTGGCCCTAAGCACTTTGTTTTCCAGTTTTACCACCGGGTACATCAATGCCACAGACACATAACTGGGTGAACCTTTTCAGATTGTGACTCAAGCTTTGCTAAAGTCCCCAATTAGAGGTGTCCAGAGTTCTTAAGCACACTCTTCTTTTTTGGAGTTGGACCTTGACTTTAACGCTCAGTCTCAAGTTTTCACTTGACACCTTCACGCCACAAGCACATGTTAGGGACAGCTTGGTTTAACCGCTTAGACCAGGATTTTAATCCTTTAGGCCCTCCTATCGACTGATGCTCAAAGCCTTGAGATCCTTTTTCATTTGCCCTTTGCCTTTTTGTTTTAAGGGTTATTGGCTTTTTTCTGCTTGCTTTTCTTTCTATATATATATATATTTTTTTTTTTTTCTGCAAGCTTTGTTCTTTGCTGCTTTTTCTTGCTTCAAGAATCATTTTTAATGATTTTTCAGATTATCAATAACATGTCTCATGTTCATCATTCTTTCAAGAGCCAACATATTTAACAGTCTTTAAACAACAAATTCAAAAGACATATGCAATGTTCAAGCATTCATCAGAAGATAGAAAAAGCACATCAACAAAAATAGAATTTCTTTTATTGAACTCGAAATTTTATTGCTTCTTATTGCAAGAGATCTACTTATTTATATTCGATGTTTAATGATGATGAGAAAAATTAAACTATGGCTTAATTGGAGATAAAATCAAATAGATACTAATTACTATTATATGACTTCTAAGTAAACTTTTATAAGAACACTGTCACAGAAGTTAAGGCCAGAAATTGGAAATTAAACAACCTTTATTCGTGGAGGGCACGGGGGTTCCTCTGATCCTTGGGATGCTTGGTCCTACAAGAGAAGACTTTTTGGCGCTTCAGTTCCCTTAAGTCACGCCCCTGCTCCTCTTGTTTCTTTTTAACATATAGGTCAAGCATTGACTGTGTTCCTTCTGTTGTTTATTATTTGCTCCATAGCTTCCTGTATCCTGGTGACAGACGTCTCAAGATATTCCCAATATTCTGCTTGAGGATCTCTGGGAGGAATTCCTGTTCGCTTCATCTTGATAGGATCCTCCTGTGCTTGTTGTCTCTCCATTGATGCTTTGGTGATTGAACTTTTCAATTAGGATATATTCAGTTATTCCCATCCTTCACTCTAAGCGTCCTTGCAGAGCAGAGAAAATCACGCTTGGATAAGCCAACCTGCGCCGCCTTTTGGAATTTGTTGTTAGCACATCTTATAGAGCTTCAGTTGAAATGACATTGATGAACCCTCCACTTCCCTTTTCCCCATCATGATGCAATGCATTTCATCACTGTCTCTTTTAACTGTGACATTCAGAGCGAGGTTGATCTAGTGGAGGCAACAGACTGAACGCCCTAATGAAGATGCCAGCCATCCATCTGGCAACTAGTTTGAGATACCTCTCTCTTGAGTTTGATTTGGGAACGCCCTCTTGTTGTTGGTGTCACCTGGCTCCAGCGGATACATTATGTCCTCTAGAATATGTATATCCACGGCCAATGTACTGCTTCTTTTCATCAATCCTCCTGTTGAAGGAGTCTGGATCATCCTTTAGCTTAGGTAGCTTTAATATCATCTCTGATCCTAGTACAGGGTGGGTGTGAACAATCTTTCCCCTGACCGTGGTCCGAATATTCATAGTATGGCCTAGTTCCGGATAGTTTTTGCTTGTCAGTCTGCCACACATTAGCATAGAACTCCTGGACCATGTTCCTTGCCTACTTTTGTTTCAGGAATAGCTAGGACTCCACAGTTCCCTGATTCGAATTTGTCCTAGGATCTCACGGATTATTCATCTTTTCTTTCAGAATCGAATCTAACCTCTTCTGGGAATACATACTGATCTCAGAACCCATTTACTTAAGATAATGCGTCTGAACCTTCTGTTTAGATAAGAACTTCCCTTGATTCCATAAAGGTGTTTTGGAACTGCTCCTCTATTCTTGCCGTCTTGCGAGCTGGATTGTTTTCCTTTGGGACGCCATGATCTTAGTGATCTCGGTTAGTAATCACGAAAACACACCAAACTTATAAGGTTTGCTTGTTTCTCAAGTTAAAATAAAAGAAAGGAGAGGATAGAAGGATATCGAGGTGCAAAGTTGTTGATGGAAGAGGGGGAGGCCGAACCCAATTTTAAAAGGGTGGGGGGGTGGAGTTTTTCGAATAAATTGAGAGAGATAAGATAAAAGAGATTGAGGTTGAACACAAGATAAGTATAAGACATGACTAGAGTTTAATTATTGAAAAGATATATAGATTTGTGAAAAAGACTAACAAAAAAAAAAATTTGAAAAAGATTCTATGGATATTTGAAAAAGATTTTTTAAATTTTTGAGTGAAAGATTTTGAGCTGAAAAAAGTAGATTTGTTTTCAGAAAAGATCTTGAAAAGATTGGATGAATATTTGGCAATAGATGGCATTTTTAGAAATTAAGGATTTTAGAAATCAGGGTTCTTGACATGTTCATGTAAAAAATCATGCATTGAAGCATTAAAATTAGAAATTAAAAATGGACAATAGCTGTGTGGGAAAATGGATTTGGCTCCTCCCTGTCTCCTGGCGTTTTGAACGTCCCAAACACTGCTTGTTTGGGCGTTCAACGTCCCAAATGACCTGCATCTCCTAGGGTGTTCAAGGCCCATTTGCTGCCTTACTGGCGTTTAAACGCCCATTTGGCGGTGCCTGTCTTCTGGGCAATTGAACGCACCAGATTGCATGCCCTTACTGGCGTTTTCTTCCATTGAGCTCCCTATCTCTGTTTTGATGTGCAAATTCCTTCTGTACCCTGAACTATATACAAATGATGCCAAAAACTGAATACTAAATATAGTGTATATAAACTTTATATAAACAAATTAAAAATAAAAATAAAAATAGGGGGCAAAAATTCTTATGGAGGATTGATGCCCCATGGCTGGGTTGACCTCCAGCAAGCGCTTCTTTAATTGTCTCTTAGCTGGACCTTGCTGAGCTTTTAATCTAGCTTCAGCCTTGGAGCATTCTTGCTCAATGTTCCCTTCAAGATTTATTGCTGATTCTCTGTCCGAATGACAGATGAACTTCTTATCAAGAATCAAATTATCTTGAAAAGCTCGCCACATAACCATCTTATGTGTACACACTTGTGTATCACGTATAGTCCCTTCCACCGGAATTTCAGTTTCCCGGGAATAGCCTGAGTCTAGAGTTAAACAACAGGACCTTCTGTCCTGTTCAAAGATCTAGATGACAGCTTTCTGTCATGCCATTTTTTTTTATTTTTCTTTAATAAAGCTTGGCACATTTTCGAAAGCTGCTGAATCTGAAATATCCTCTAGCTCATTTAGCTGGAGTAATCGTTTTTCTCCTGCTTTAATTTGGCATCAAATTTTAGGAGATCTGGTTGCTCCATAGGCCTATATGTTCCAGTTCCACGGGCAAGTGGCATGCTTTACCATACAACAGAGTTGGGTTATGAAGAGAGGTCCCTATAGAGAGTCTTGAATGCTGTTCTGTAAGCCCACAGAGCATATATCCAAGCTTCTTGCCCAATCCTTTCTACGGGTGTATTTACTGTCCGTTCCAGGATTCTCTTTAATTCTCTGGTTAGAGACTTCAGCTTGCCCATTGGTTTGTGATGAGTATGAGTCGGCTCACTTATGTGGCGAATTCCATCACGACAACCATGCAGAGTAAAGCTGTTTTTGCAGAAGTGAGTGCCTCATCAACTGATTAAATCACTTCTATGGGACACCAACACCTGCTAAAGATATATTTTTATGGAGGTAACTCTCAACACATGTTATTAAGTAACCATTGGTGTGGTGTGGCACATAGCCTCAACCCATTATTGATACATTAGTCAACTGCCACCAGAAATTAAGTGTGTAATTGAATATAGATGGTTGGAAAGAGTCCATGAAGTCAATTCCCCCAACATACGTCAAGAACAACTCAAATTTCCCAGATTCACTTGTTGAGGATCATGGGCGATTAACCATGAGGCAGATTACCAGCTCTTTGGCAACTGTCACAATTACGTCAAACTCCTCGGGAAATCTTATAACCTGAAGATTGTGGGCCAATAGAGGCCACATTGGAGGACCTTTGTGGATTGTTCGCTCTCACCTCCGAAATAGCGCCTCCATATTGAGATTCCGATGGCAAATGCCATAGTGATTCTCTGTGCTTCCTCTCTGGGGACACACCTACGATCTGCATATTATACGACTAAATCGTGGGTCGGTGGTCCACATCTCTAAAGAGATAGAGGTTCATCCCATAAGTAGTATACTTGCATCAGTAAACTAATTTCTTCTTTTGTATTCTATCGTGTACTTCCTTGGGTATGAAACCTTGCCAGCTTGTTATAAGTTCTTCAATATCGGCAAACCATGGTGCTTCCTGAATGCAAATAGATGACTCATCACGGGAACGTCTCACAAGACTCAGAAAGGGGAGGGACGTCCTTCCACTGGCTTTATCCGGGACAGATATCAGCACTTGGTTCTCTGTCCCTTCTCTGTCTCTTATTTCTATATATAAACTCTTGCAGAGAGCAAACCCATCTTGTAGAGCCTGGGTTTAGAATCCTGCTTTGTGAGTAGATATTTAGGAGCAGTCTATGACGTCAGTGTACAAATTCACTTTTGATTCCTACCATATAGTAGGATCTGAACTTGTCAATGGCGTTACACCACTGCAAAAGTAATTCCTTTTTCTGTGGTTGATGTAATTTTCTGCGGCATCATTTAAACGCGTCTAGCATTAATAAATGACATGCAGAAGCTGATTCATGCTCTGTCCCAATACTGCATCCAATGGCATGATCACTGCATCACACATTACGCTCAAATGTAAATGTCCAGGATCTGGTGCAGAAATAACCGTGCTATGTGGACAGCTTAGCTTTCAGTTTTCAAACGCCTGCAGGCAATCTGTGTCAAAACACAAATGGCGTGTCAAAAGCTAGCAGATTGCTCAGAGGTTTTTCGCATTTTTTGAAAGATCCTTTATAAACCTCCTATAGCATCCTGCATATGCCTAGAAAAGCTTGCTGATTTGCCTTAAACATTGGCAGGTGGTGGTAATTTTCAATAACCTCTATTTTTGCTTGAACCACCTCTATTCCCTTGTTTGAAATTTTGTGCCAAAGAACAATTCCTTCAGTCACCATGAAGTGACACTTTACCCAGTTTAAAACTATGTTGGTCTCTTGGCATCTTTCAGAACAAGTTTCAGGTGATTCAAGAAAGAGCAGCTGAATGAGTCTCCAAATACTGAGAAGTCATCCATGAAGACTTCCGGAAATTTTTCCACCATGTCAGAGAAAATTAGAGAGCCATGCATCTCTGGAAGGTGCAGGCGCATTACATAGCCCAAATTGGGCATCCTTCTATAAGCCAAAAACCCTCCAGATGGAGATGTGAATGCTGTTTTCTCTTTGTCCTGAGGGATCTACTGCAATCTGGTTGTAGCCTGAGTAGCCATCAGAAGAGTAGTAATAATCAATGACGCTGACTAGTCTTTCTTAGCATCTGGGTCTAGAAATGGTAAAGGAAAATGATCCTTTCTGAGTGACCTGTATTTGAGCTCTTCTGTAGTCAATACACATGCGCCCACCTGTAACTGTTCTTGTAGGAACCAGTTCATTTTTTTCATTATGAATCACTATTAATGCCTCCACCTTTTTTTGGGCACCGACTTAACAGGGCTCACCCTGCGGCTATCAGAAATAGGATAAATAATCCCAGGCTCTAGTAACTTGGGACCTCTTTCTGCACCACTCCTTTCATGGCTGGATTTTAGCCGCCTCTGTGGGATTGAACCAACTGGTTTGGCATTGTCCTCCAATAAGATATTGTGCATGCATCTAACTGAGCTAATGCCCTTAATATCACCTATGGACCACCCAAGAGCTGTCTAGTATGTCCTTAGCACCTGAATAAGTGCCTTCTCCTCTTCTGTGAATTTAGTAAATACCAGACGAGCTTATGATCACTGGAAAGGTTTCATCTTCTCCCATAAATGCATATTTCAAGGATGGTCAGTAGTGGCTTGAGCTCGGTTTAGTGAGGTTTTTCCTCTTTCAGAGAAAGTTCAGCAGGCTCTTTCATGTCCTCTTGAATCCTCCCAAATCAGGCTGAAACATCTTTAAAGATGTCTTCCAACTCTGATTCGAGTCTCTCAGCCATGTTGATCTCTTTCTACCAAAGTGTCAATAAGGTCAACTTTAATGCAGTCTGTTGATGTGCTGGATGCTGCATCGCTTTGACAGCGTTCAACTTAAACTCATCATCATTGACTCTCAGGGTTCATTCCCCTTTTTGGACATCAATGCGGGTTCGATTCCAAGTTGCTAGGAAGGGTACTTCTTAGAATGAGAGTAAGCATCCTTGTGCTCCTCCATTTACAGCACAACAAAGTCAGTGGGGAAAGGCGAATGGCCCAACTCTGACAATCATATCTTCAATCACGCCTGATTGGTACTTAATGGAGCCATCAGCAAGTTGGAGACATATCCGGTTTGGTTTAACTTCTTCAGTTTAAGCAAAAAAGCTTCCCTAATAGTTGATGCAGGTATTAGGTTGTTGCTTGCCCCAAGATCACTTAAAGCTGTCTTGGTGCAATCACCTGCTAATATGCATGGCATCAGAAAACTCCCAGGGTCTTTACGCTTTTCAGGAAAGATTTTAGAATGACTGCACTGCATTCTTCAGTGAGGAAGACTTTCTGTTTCTCATCCACTGCCTTTTTTAGACTCAGATCCTCTTTCAATGAACTTGGCATAATAAGGTATTTGCTCAAGTGTCCTCTGCAAATCGAATCTTATTTCAAGAGTCCTGATATAGTATAATCGGCAAAGTGAGCAAATTGCCTATCCATGGCGCTTCCTTCCGGAGTTTTTGAGGATAAGTTATCTTGGCTTTATATTCCTCAACCTTAGTGGTTAAGGAAGCCTTTTTAGAGGGGTTGTTCTCAGCACTTGTGTGTGTCCGATCCCTCACTGGCAATTAAATGCCAGAGTCAGATAGCTGTAGTGACGTTGGACGCCATCTTACTGTCGTTCCTGGCGCACTCTGAACGCCAGAAATGTATGCCCATTTTTCGGCGTTCAACGCTGGATTCTTCCCCATTTGGGCGTTCAACGCCGGATTCTTGCCCATTTCTGGCGTTGAACGCCAAATCCTTGTCTTGTTTTTCTTGTGCACGATCTGAACGCCAGTTCTGGCAATTGGTCTGGGCGTCAGCGCCAGCCTCGGTCATCCACCCATTTTGGCTTTTTAGTGCCAGAATTATTTTTCCCTGGGCTCTTACTGTCCTCAGTTGGAATCCTTTGGTGGGATTGCTTCATTTCTTGAATTCTAAATAAGTTATTTATATAAAAAAATTGAATGTTTTCCCACTTCTTAATTGAACTGCTGGTTGGTCATTCTTCTGGCTATTTGCCTTTGATAGCTAGCTGCTTTGTTTGCTTAAACTGTTTTTCCATATGCATATTAGCTATCCTTGTCTCCTGTAGGCATTTCCTTGAATTCAGCTAGCTGCCTTGTTAGAAAATCCAACTGATGATTGAATTCAGCAGCTTGTTTTACAGTACTGAATTCAGCAGTTGACTGTCTTAACCTCTTCATTCATTGAAGGGTTGCTGCTTAGAACAGATGCTGATTCTCTGGCAACTGTATCAATGGGCTCTTGAGCCTCTTCAATGTCTTTTCTATATGGATAGACATCAATCCACCAGCTGAGTAATCTAGAGACATCTGAGCCCCTTCTGCAAGCCCATAATAGAAAATGTCTAACTGAACCCACTCTGAAAAATATTTCAGCAGGGGCATTTTTCGTAGCATCTCTCTGTATCTCTCCCAGGCATATAAAGAGATTCATTATCTCCTTGTTTAAAGCCTGGAATGTCCAGCCTTAGCTTTGTCATCCTTTTTGGAGGAAAATACTGATTCGGGAATTTTTCTGTCAGCTGTTTTCATATCTTTATGCTGGCCTTAGGTTGGTTATTTTACCACCTCTTAGCTTGATCTTTTACAGCAAATGAAACAGTAATAGTCTGTAGAAATCCTGATCCACTTCTTTATCACGTGTTGTGTCAGCAATTTGTAGAAATTGTGCCAGAAACTCTGTAGGTTCTTCCCGTGGAAGACCGGAATACTAGCAACTTTGCTGCACCGATGATAATGAGTTGGTAGGCATTCAACTCAAAGCTTACTAACTCCAATGGAGGGTATGCAAATGCTACTCCCATATGAAGTAATAGTGTGGTTAGCATATGACCCCAAAATCCTCCTGGACTGTTTATTCCCACTTAATT
>QBTX01003164.1:0-11705 GCA_003063285.2 Arachis monticola | reverse complement strand
TATTGAGGCTCCTGATTCTCTGGCTACCATTTCTTGGTGTTTAACATTTTGTCTATCATGGCTTCCACGTGAGTGATTCTTTGGGCTTCAGGTGATACTTGAGGTGGGTTATGAGATGTGGGTGGTGAATGGTAGGCATTTTGGTTGGTGGATTGGTTATTAGATGGTATTGGTTGATGGTTGGGTAGTTGTTTTGAGGTTTTCTGAAGGGGTTTTGGTTAGTCTGCTGCTGGTTGTGATTTTTGGTGTTCTTGGATGTTGTTAGTTTGAGTTCCTCTGCCATGTTGTGTGGTTTTGGGTATGGTTATCTCCCTATCTGAGGTTGGGTGGTTCTTCCAGGATGATTGTATGTATACCATACACTTCATTGGGTCTTGGTTGTGCATATACTGAACTTGCTCTTGTATTGTTCTTCTTGAGTTTTTTCACTTCTGTCTGCTATTTCCCCATGTGGTTGATGGTTGGCTTAGTGTTAACTGCTGCAACTTGGAGACTATCATCCTCTTGGCCATTTGCTCAAATTGTTGTTGAATTTGCTGGCTGCATCATCTTGTTTTGAGCTAGGATTGAATCCAACTCCATTCTAGTTCCATTACTCCTCTTCTTTGTGATGGTTGGCGCTCTTTTATGAGCAAAGAAATATTGGTTGTTGGCCACCATATCCACAAGATTCTGAGCTTCCTCAGCAGTTTTCATTAGTTGTAGTGACCTCCAGCAGAATGATCTAATGCCTCCTGAGATTTCAATGTCAAGGCCTTCATAGAAATTTTGAGCATCCCATTCATTAACATTTCTGGAGACACTTTTTGTAGTGCTTTTGTATCTCTCCCATGCTTCATACAAGGATTCAGCATCTAATTGTAGTGTGTCTGCACCTCAGTTTTCAGCCTAGATGACTCTTTGGGGTGATAGAATTTGCTAGAAATTTAGTCACCAAGTCATATCCAACTAGTGATACTTCCTTGGGAAAAGTTCAAGCCATTGTGCAGCCTTATCCCTTAATGAGAACGGGGAACAGCAGAAGCTTGTAGGTTTCAGGATTCACGCCATTTGGATTTGACAGTGTCACAGTCCTTAAGAAGGATAGATGTTGATTTGGATCTCCAATGGTCTCCTCCAAATGAGCAATTGTTCTGGACCAAGTGTGATGAGTTGTGGCTTCAGTTCAAAGTTATTTGCATTGACATTAAGGGTGAGAATGCTGCTTCCACAATGTCTAGCATTTGCAAAGGTATAGAAGGCAAAACTCTCCGCTGTTGTGGTGATTATTGGACTCCTCCTTCTGGATTAGATGTATCTCCTTCCATCTCGTGGAATTCTTCGTCTGATTCCTCTTCTCCAATAATATTTTTCCTCTTTCAGCTCTTCTTAACCTCCTGAGAGTTCTTTCGTCTTGTTCATAAGAGTTGCCCAAATATGGGTATGGCTTCTCGTACCTGACATAAGCAGACATAAGAGCACACAAACCAGTAACACTTCAAATATTGCTAGAAGTGAAGTTTTAGTTAGCTTAAGCAAAAAATCAAACTAAAATCAAAATAAATTAAAGAAAAGTGCTTGATCTATATCACCACCTCACATTACATCATTGTCATCAAGCAATCCCCGGACGGCGCCAGAAAACTTGATGAGATATTTTGGTGAGAAACGAATCTCTTCCAAAACACCACAAATCCAACCGGCAAGTGTACGGGTCGTATCAAGTAATAATAACTCAGGAGTGAGGTCGATCCCACAGGATTGAAGGATTGAGCAATTTTATTTAGTGGTTGATTTAGTCAAGCGAATCAAGATTTGGTTGATGATTGTGTGACTTGCAGAATTAAATTGCATTGAAGTAAAAGAGAACAAGAAATAATTGCTGAAACTTAAATGAACAAGAAATTAAATGACAGAAACTTAAAGTGCAAGAAATGTAAATTGGGAATTATATAAGTGCAAGGAATGTAAATTGCTTGAAATGTAAAGGGAATTGTGAGGAAGGATTTAAAAATAAACAAAAAAAAACTAAATTGCATCAAACAGAAGAGGGAAAGGGAATTGGGATTGACGGACTTGAAGCAGTAAAGTAAATGAACAGAAAAATCATAAACAGGGAAATTGAAATGAGAAATTCAGATCTCAGGACCCAGAGACTAGAAACCAAGTCTAGATCTCAAGTGCCTTCCTAGATCCAACAAGAACAATAGCAGGAAATTAAATGCAAAAAAAGAAAAAAGAAAAATGAAATTAAATCAACAGTAAAGAAACAGAGAGATCCAAGATTGTGATTGAAACAGAATTTCTTCAATTCTCCAATCCAAGATCCAAGACAATTGTAAATGAAATTGAAAGCAATGGAAACAAGAGAAATTAAAGTTTCACTCAGTAACAAAAGTCTCCAAAAACTCTTATGAAATTTCAAAAGGAAAGCTCTCTTAAGGAAAACTCTCCAGGCAAGCTCCCTAATAACTTGAATTCTTATCCTATTTATAAACACTTTCAAAATGATCTTCAAGCCTTGAGTTGGGCCTTTGTTCTTGGTGGAATTGGTTGAAAGAGGCCTTTGTTGATGCTCTTGAAGTTTGAAGAAGAACCGAAGTGAACCATTGAACCGGTTTTGAAGTTAGCCAAAGTTGGTCCAACGTTAGGGCAAAGTTTTAGGGGTCTAACTTTGACCGCTAACTTTTCATAGCAGCAAGCATAATTCTCTGGTCTTGACGTTGGTGCCAACGTTAGGGGTCTAACTTTGACCCATAACGTTGGCCTTGCTTAGTGCTAGTGGCGGCCAACGTTAGCCTCCAAGTTAGGGGGCTAACGTTGGCGCAAACGTTGGTGCCCCTCCTTTGTGATTCATGTGCCAACGTTAGCCTCCAAGTTAGGGGGCTAACGTTGGCGCAAACGTTGGCCTTTCTCCCCTTTATAAACTCATGTGCCAACGTTAGCCTCCAAGTTAGGGGGCTAACAGTTGGCGCAAACGTTGGCTTGCCCAGGGATGAATTTCAAGTTCCAAGTTAGCCTCCAAGTTAGGGGGCTAAAGTTGGAGCTAACGTTGGCCTCTTCCTTGCAATGTCATGTGCCAACGTTAGCCTCCAAGTTAGGGGGCTAACGTTGGCTAAACGTGGGGAGCCCAGGGAGTGATTTTCATGCCCAACGTTAGCCTCCAAGTAGGGGGCTAACGTTGGGGCTAAATTCATTGCATCCCGGTTCAATTTCACTTATTCCATTGTCCCTCTTCACTCCTAGCCATTCCTCTTTGCTTCAACCTTTCTCGCAAGCTTTCTTACCATATCATTGATTAACCAAACTTATCAAAGCTATGCTTAAAATCATGAGGTATTCAATCTTTCATAATATGCAACCAATATAGCGCATAAAACCTCATGAAATGGCAATGAATTCATATATGGTTGGTTCAATCAAGGGAAACATGAAATTACTCATTGGCTTGTCTGTGCTCAAGAAGTGTATAATCCTAATGAAAACTAATAAAAAGACTAGCTAAAATAGGCTAGGATGACTTGTCTCATAAGCACCACAAGCATTTAATTAGAGGACTTCATTAAGCTCATTTGTTTCTTTTCTGACTCTCTAATCATTGATTGCTCAGAGCCTTGAGCTTTGAGGGAGTGCATTTGCACTTGAGCCTAGCCTTGACTTCTAAGTATTTTGTTTTCAAGCATTTTGGCTTGATACATAAACACCACAAGTACTTAACAAATAAATTGCCATTGTACTCAGAGCCTTCAGCTTCCTCATTCTTTCCCTTTTTCTTTTCTTCTTTAATTTGTAATTGTCTTTTTAATTTTCATTGATTTTTCAAAAGATTTCACAAAATGTCCTAGATGAAAACTTCAATTAAATAAAATCCAATCAATTGAGCAACAATTAATCATACTAGCTTCCAATACTTGTATGGCATCACTAAGTCTCTTCTTTAATGCCTTGTTTGTTTATGATCATGATGCTTTATTGCTTTTGAACTCAAAAACTCAAGTTGGTAGTCATAATGCCACAGCAACATGATTACAATTAAAGATCAAGTGCTTATAGTAACAATGAAAAGAAAAAAAAGATGAAGACAATCATGCAATTTAAGTGCTGTAAACAAATGAGAAGAAAAAGGAACTCTACAACCTTGTAGCTCATCTTCATTCATTGTTCTCCTTTCCTCTCTATTCTTCCTCTTCCTTGCCAAACTCAGAATGCTTGCTCATCCTCAAGCAACAATTAGAACAATGGTTATGGGGCTAAGATGGATCATGAATGTCTTACACAATGAAATAGTTAGTAGTACATGTGTTCTAAAGCAAGCAAAATTAAAGATAATACATCAAGGCACAAGAGACAAGGGACATTTGATTTGCAAACTTAAGAAGGTGAGCACAATACATTGCATAAAGATAAGTGGCACACCAAACTTAGTGTAACTCTTTCACTTGGAATTAATGCAAGTATCTTGTAAGAATTGGAACCAAATTTTGTTGCATAGCACACCAAACTTAGAATACAATCATATGTCAATTTATTTGAATTAAAATAAGCAAGTAAATTGTTATTTGTTAAGTACAATAAACCAAGCCAAGAATGCTATCATGAATAAAGCTCTCTTGGTAATGTATTAACAAACACAGTAAATAAACAAACTAAAATGAAAGCATTTAAAAGCAGAAAAATGACTAAAGAAAGTAGAATAATAAAGTGTCAAATTAAAAGAGAAAATAAAACTGCAGAGGCATTATGATTATGCCAGACAAGTAGTATTGCTTGAATGAATTGCATAGAAAATAAGTGGTACACCAAACATAGAATCTTGTGTGTCACTTTCATTTTTGATTTGATGCATCATCCAAAAAGATTGAAAATAATTTGTTGCAAAGGCAACACCAAACTTAGAATGTAACCATATGCCTATTTATTGAATTTAAACAAAGCAAAGGGAGGAGATATTACTACAGTTAGGTTACCTCCCAACAAGTGCTTCTTTTAGTGTCATTAGCTTGACATGTTGTTCTTTACTTTCTTCCTCTTTCTTCCAGTTTGTTAAGAGGAATGACCTCAAAGGGGAAAGATTCAGCTATTCCCTTGTCTTGGCCTTTCCCTCAGCAAGCTTTCTTTTGCAAATGGCTTGATGATCTTGCTTGCTGGATAGGGATAGATTGGTGTTCTTGCTAGTTGCCTTCACCCCTTTGGTCACACAATTCACTCAAAGTTAGCTTGACTAAACTAATCACCCACTAAAGTTGCTTGATCCATCAATCCCTGTGGGATCGACCTCACTCTAAGTGAGTTTTACTACTTGATACGACCCGGTATACTTGCCGGTTAGATTTGTGTGTTTGGAAATTCGTTTTCCACAAAAACACCATCAAGCATTATCCGGTAAATAAAAAATAATAAAAATCTTTTAAAAAAATAAAAATTTTAAAAAAACTAAATTTCTAAATTTTGAATCTTTAAATGACAAGATTAAATTTTTTTATTTAAATTAAAAAAATAAAATAAAGTCCAGCAATATCAAATAAATTTTTTATAACAGTAGAAAAATGAAAAATTCCAAAAATATCCAAAAAATAAAAAAATTTAAAAATTTTAAATTTTTTAAATTAATTTATTTTTAATTTGTGAACAATTGGAGCAAAAAAGTCAACTGTAGTATGTACCATTATCTAGCGAATAAAAAAATAAAAACTATTTTTGAAAAAATGAAAAGTTTCAAAAATCACATTTTTTATTTTTGAATTTATAAATTTTATGATTAAATTGTTTTATTTAAACTAGAAAAATAAAATAAAGTCAAGTAATATCTAGTAAATAACAGATCTATAAATTTATTATTTTTTTAAATTTTTAAACTAAAAAAATATTTTTTTTCTAGTAGTAAAAAAATAAAAAATTCCAATAATATCCAAAAAATAAAAAAATTGAAAGTTTAATTTTTTTAATTACTTTATTCATAATTTTTGAACAAGTGCAGTGAAAAAAACTCAAATGTCTGGGTGTAGCATTATTCGGTGAATAAAAAAATACTTTTAAAAAAATAAAAATTTGAAAAAAATAATTTTTTTTTATTTTTGGATTTTTAAATTATAAGAATAAACTTTTTTATTTTAATTAGAAAAATAGAATAAAGTCTAACAATATACAGTAAGCAACAGATATGTGAATTTATTATTAATTTTCAATTTTTAAAGCAAAAAATAATTTTTTTTTCTAATAGTAGAAAAATAAAAAATTCCAAAAATATCTAAAAAATAATAAAAATTGAAAATTTTTAGATTTTTAAATTAATTTAGTCAACTGTCGGGTGTAGCATTATCCGGTAAATAAAAAAAAAACAAAAATATTTTTAAAAAAATAAAAATTAAAAAAAACTAAATTTCTTAATTTTGAATTTTTAAATTATAAGATTAAATTTTTCAATTTAAATTAAAAAAATAAAATAAAGTCCATCAATATCAAGTAAACAAATTAGTAAATTTATTATTTTTTTAATTTTAAAACTAAAAAATAAATTTTTTATAAAAGTAGAAAAATGAAAAATTCCAAAGATATCCAAAAAATAAAAAAAATTAAAAATTAAAAATTTTTTAAATTAATTTATTTTTAATTTGTGAACAAGTGGAGCAAAAGAGTCAACTGTAGGGTGTACCATTATCCAATGAATGAAAAAATAAAAAAATATTTTTGAAAAAATTAAAAATTTCAAAAAACTAATTTTTGAATTTTTGAATTTTTTAATTTTATGATTAAATTGTTTTATTTAAACTAGAAAAATAAAATAAAGTCAAGCAATATCTAGTGAACAATAGATCTATAAATTTATTATTTTTTAAAATTTTTAAACTAAAAAAATAATTTCTTTCTAGTAGTAAAAAAATAAAAAATTCCAATAGAATCCAAAAAATAAAAAAATTGAAAATTTAATATTTTTTAATTACTTTATTCTAAATTTTTTAACAAGTGAAGGGAAAAAAACTCAACTGTCTGGGTGTAGCATAATTCGGTGAATAAAAAAATAATCTATGGATTTATATTTAGTTTTTTACATTCTTGGCTTTGTTGATTAATTGGTAAATCTTGAGTTGTCAAACTCATTGTGATTGATAATAATATCTTTGCTGATTGATTTAGATTCCTTATAACTCTAGTCTTTCCTTAGGAGTTGACTAGGACTTTAGTTTTAATTTAATTTAACCACTTGACTTAGTGGGAGAAAATATAATTCTCATCACCATTGATAAGAATAACTAGGATAGAAATTCTAATTCTCATACCTCGCCAAGAGTTTTCTTAATTATTAATTTATTTTTTGCTATTTAAATTACTTGTTCAACCCTTTTGAAAACCCCAAAATATACATTTGCATAACCAATAAGAACATGATGCGCGGATAATTTGTACGCTTTTTGGCATTGTTTTTAGTATGTTTTTAGTATGATCTAGTTAGTTTTTAGTATATTTTATTATTTTTAGTTAAAATTTAATTTTCTGGACTTTACTATGATTTGTGTGTTTTTCTGTGATTTCAGGTATTTTTATGGCTGAAATTGAGGGACCTGAGCAAAAATCTGATTCAAAGACTAAAAGGACTGCAGATGCTGTTGGATTCTGACTCCCTGCACTCGAAGTGGATTTTCTGGAGCTACAGAAGCCCAATTTGGCGCGCTCTCAGCGGCGTTGGAAAGTAGACATCCTGGGCTTTCCATCAATATATGATAGTCCATACTTTGCCCAAGATTGATGGCCCAAACCGGCGTTCAAAGTCACCTCAGAATTCCCAGCGTTAAACGCCGGAACTGGCACCAAAGTTGGAGTTAAACGCCCAAACTGGCATAAAAGCTGGTGTTTTAACTCCAAGAGAGTCTCTACACACAAATGCTTCAATGCTCAGCCCAAGCACACACCAAGTGGACCCGGAAGTAGATTTTTATGTCATTTACTCATCTCTGTACACCTAGGCTACTAGTTCTCTTTATATAGGACCTTTTACTATTGTATCTTCGATCTTTGGATTATTTGAGATCCTTTGATCATCTTTGGACATCTGGTTCTTAGATCATTGGGAGGCTGGCTTCGGCATGCCTAGATTTTGTTCTTATGTATTTTCAACGGGGAGTTTCACAACCATATGATTAAGTGGTGGAGCTCTGCTGTACCCGAGTATTAATGCAATTACTATTGTTTCTTTATTCAATTCCGCTGTTCTTGTTCTAAGATATCACTTGTTCTTCAACTTGATGAATGTATGATCCGTGACACTCATACATTTCTCACCTATGAACGTGTGACTGAAACCTCGTTCTTACCTTCGATTGGTGAATATCTCTTTGATTCCTGATACACGATGCATGGTTGATCGCCTGACAACACGAGCTGCTGCCTGCAAACGAGCCAGCCATTCCGTGATCAGAGTCTTCTGGTATAGGCTAGAACTGATGGTGGCATTCAAGAGAATCCGGAAGGTCTAACCTTGTCTGTGGTATTCTGAGTAGGATTCAATGACTGAATGACTGTGACGTGCTTCAAACTCCTGAGGGCGGGGCGTTAGTGCAGACGCAAAAGAATCACTGGATTCTATTCCGGCCTGATCGGAACCGACAGATGGATAGCCGTGCCGTGACAGGTGCGTTGAACATTTCACTGAGAGGATGGGAGGTAGCCCCTGACAACGGTGAAACCCCTTGCTTAAGTTGCATGGAAAGGAGTAAGAAGGATTGGATGAAGACAGTTAGGAAAAGCAGAGAGACGGAACGGACCAAGCATCTCCATACGCTTATCTGGAAATTCCCACCAATGAATTAACCATAAGTATCTCTATCTTTATTTTATGTTTTATTGTATATCACCCATATCCATTTGAGTTTGCCTGACTAAGATTTACAAGGTGACCATAGCTTGGCTTCATACCAACAATTCTGTGGGATCGACCCTTACTCGCGTAAGGTTTTTACTTGGACGACCCAGTCACTTGCTGGTTAGTTGTGCGAAGTTGTGTTTATGCCATGGTACTTGAACACCAAGTTTTTGGATTCATTACGGGGATTATTTTGATTTGTGAAAAGTATTGATCACAATTTCGCGCTACCAAAGTTTTGGCGCCGTTTGCCGGGATTGTTCGAGTTTTCGGCAAGCTTTGGTCCGGGTAACATCAGTGCCAATTTTGATCGGCGCAACACACAGTTTTTGGCGCCGTTGCCGGGGATTGTTCGAGTATGGACAACTGACGGTTCATCTTGTTGCTTAGATTAGGTATTTTTTTTCTTCAGAGTTCTTGAAGTGAATTCTAGTGTTTCATGTGATCTTGTTGAAGCTGGCTGGCTGTGAAGCCATGTCTAATTTCATTGGACCGAGGTTTCAACTTGTCATCACAAGAGCTTGTTGATTTCTATCAATCTTGTGTTGGAGCAGTGATCTGCTAAGGCTTGGCTGGCCATTGGCCATGTTAGTGTTTTGGACCAAGCTTTCTTGAAAGCTTGGCTGGCTGTGAAGCCATGTCTAATTTCCTGTGACCGGAGTCTGTAGACTAACACATTGCATGATTCCTGGAATTCTCATTAAGAATTTTGATACTTTTATTTTTTTTTTCCACTTAATTTGAAAAAGCAAAAAAAAAAATTACAAAATATAAAATCCAAAAATATTTCTTGTTTGATTAGTGTTTCATTTTAGTTTGGTGTCAATTGCTGTTTCTATTCTTCTTGCATTTATTCAGTGTGTCTTAAGGATTTCAAGTAATTCTTGATGATTTTCTTCGCTTCTGATCTTTGAATTCTTCTTGACTTGAGTGTTTTGTTGAGTCTCATATGCATTCTCATTAGTGTCAGTAGTATACAAACTGCTAAGTTGGTGTCTTGCATGCATTGTTATTTGATTTTAGTTACATTTTTCATTTATTAAAAATCCAAAAATATTTTAATTTGTGTTTTTAAGTCAATAATACGAGAATTGAAGATTCAGAACATGCTACAGAGGAATTATACAGAAAAAGCTGGGCGTTCAAAACGCCCAGTAAGAAGGACAGACTAGCGTTTAAACGCCAGCCAGGTACCTGGCTGGGCGTTTAACGCCCAAAAAGGTAGAGTTTTGGCGGTTAAACGCCAGAATGGTGCACCATTCTGGGCTTTAAACGACAGGATGGCACAAGAGGGAAGATTTTGTTTTCATGCAAATTTTTTTCAAGTTTTCAAAAATTTTCAAAATCAAATCTTTTCAAATCAAATCTTTTTCAATCAAATTTTTCAAATTCAATTCTTTTCCATTTTCTTTTTATAATTATGATTTGATTCAACATTTCAAGTATGTTGTCTTTTCTGTTGAGAAAGGTTTAATGTTTGAATCATATCTTTTCTTGATAGCCAAGTCATTAATTTCCAAAATCAAATTTTTTTTAAAAAATGTTTTTCAAATAATTTTCAATTACATTTTTTAAAACTAATCATATCTTCTTAACCACCATCTTTTTCAAAATAGTTTCATTTTTTTTTTTTTCTTTTTTTTCTAATTTCACAAATCTTTTCAAAAATCTTTTTTTTTTTTTTTTTTTTTTTTTTTTTTTTGTTTAATGTTTTTCAAAATGTTTTCAAAATCTTTTACTTAATTTTCGAAAATTGCTTCCCCTTCTTCTCACTCCTTCTATTTATGGACTAACATTTCTTCATGGCAAAATTCGGAACTCCATCTTCTTTGATAAGTTCGAATTTTCTACTTCTGCTTCCATTTTTCTTTCCTCTGACACCTCAAGGAATCTCTATACTGTGACATAGAGGATTCCACAATTTCTTGTTCTATTCTCTTCATATGAGCAGGAGCAAAGACAAAAGACTTCTTGTTGAGGCTGATCCGAACCTGAGAGGACCTTGAAGCCGAAAACTAGAGAAGCTAAGGCAACAACTCTCTGTAGAGAACCTAACCGAATTTCCAAAGAAGAAAGAACACATGGCAGCCGAAAACAACAACAATGCCAACAATGCAAGGAAGGTGCTGGGTGACTTTATGCACCTACTCCCGACTTCTATGGAGAAGCATCCTATCCTGCCATTGGACAAACAACTTTGAGCTTAAGCCTCAATTAGTTTCCTCTAATGCAACAAGATTGCAAGTTCCATGGACTTCCATTGGAAGATCCTCATCAGTTTTAGCTGAATTCTTGCCATCTGTCACTGTCAAGACTAATGGGTTGACCCTGAGGTCTACAGACTTATGCTATTTCCCTTTTAATTGTAAGAGACAGAGCTAGGACATGGTTGGACTTCAACAACTAAAGAAAGCCTGAACTCTTGGAAAAGCTAGTCATGCCTTCTTGGCAAAAGTTCTTTCCACCTCAAAAATTGAGTAATCTTAGAGTGGAAGTCCAAACCCTTAGACAGAAGGAAGGAGAATCCTCTATGAAGCTTGGGAAAGATACAGACAATTAATCAGGAAGTGTCCTCTGACATGCTTTCTGAATGAACATCAGAGGAATTTTCTATGATGGTCTCTCTGAACTATTCATTCTCTTACTCTCTGGGGATCTCTTCATCTGAAGAAGACGCCTCAGAAGCTCAAGAGCTGATTGACAATGGTTTGCAAATAACCAATTCATGTACACTTCTGAAAAGGAATCCTGTGAACAATGGGACTAGTCGAAGAAAGGAAGTTCTTGAGATTGACACTCTGAATGCCATATTGGCTCAGAACAAAAATATTGACCCAAACAAGTCAATATGATTTTCACAATAAAAATA
>QBTX01003162.1:0-11708 GCA_003063285.2 Arachis monticola | reverse complement strand
TAAAGACGCCCTCATGCACAACTATCAGGGACGGCAAACCTCCCGACTTCTTCCCCTTATAAGGGAACCAAGAGACGCAACCGCGGACAACGACAACGAGGACAGATCCGACCAACAAGACGCGCACGAGCCAGAGGGTGACCACGGTCTCACGGTGGTAAACGTGGTGACGGCTAGGAATACCGCCCCGAGGTCGAAATCGGCACAGAAGAAAGATGCCAAGGTCTTAGCGATCTCCGCCCCACCTGGTAGAGGTCTTAAGGTCTCCCACCTCTCTTTCTGCCCGGAGGACCAATGGTTCGACGAAGCGCCGGAAAGTCCCGCCATGGTCATTACGGCTAGGGTCGGAACTGGCCTCGTCAAACGAATCCTGGTAGACACGGGGGCAGACTCGAAATCATGTTCCGAAACGTTTTCGATGCCCTGGGATTGAGAGATTCCGACCTGACGACCACCAGCACGGTGTGGTAGGGTTAGGAGACCACTTCATAAAGCCAGATGGAATCATCACACTCCCGACCTCTGTGGGACAAGGGCAAAGACGAGAGACAGTCATGGCAGACTTTGTAATATTACGAGATTCAACGGCCTATAACATCATCCTGGGGAGAAAGACCATTAACGACTGGGGGCAGCTATCAGTACGAAGACTACTGGTAAGAGTTTACATTTGGGGGGGGCGACGAGCGTGACGGGGGATCCGCTCGGGGCGATGAGCTATACGATTGACGAATGTATCCTCGGTACTGAAGTCAGCGCTTGCGACAAATAGCGAGCCTTTCTCTCAGGACAAAAATCAAAGTAGGCGTCGGGAGTTTTCCTGGCCGACCCGGACGCCAGGGTAGACGACAAACCCAGACCAGAGCCGAAGGAGACTTGGAGAAGTTCAAAGAGTCGGCGAGGAGCACGATAAGATTTACATTCATAACAAACCTCCCGCACGAAATAAAGGAGCCCTTGATGGAGATGATCAGGGCTAACGCCGACCTCTTTGCCTGGACGCCTGCCGACATGCCAGGAATAAACCCCAACCTCATGTCCCACGCCCACCCGGCCGTTAAGGCAGGAGCCAAACCAGGGGCCCAGAGAAGGAGGAAAATGTCGCAAGAAAGAGCGGACGAGCGTAGCAAGCAAACGCCAGCCTCTTAGAAGCGGAATTCATCCGGGAACTGGATTACTCGACTTGGTCTGTCGAATTGGTTCTGGTTAAAAAACACAACGGGAGGTGGAGATCCTTTAGGTCAAAGCAGTCTTGGGTCTTGTGCCCGTAACCCTTGTGGTACTCGCAGTAGAGGTTCTTGTTTCCTCCCGTCCTGTCCTTCAGTGGTCGGGGCTTCGACAGTATCCCCTTTTCTGCAAGGTACGTCACATTTCATACATCACTCTCTCCGCCTGCACATATTCTGACAAGGGCGTCGGAGTGTCTTTGCAGGTGGCCCCCCCCCCCTTTCTCCATCAGAAGTGCTCGGGACCTCGCTCACCCGGAATATGGAAACCGCGACCAGACGAGCTATCCCATCAACCGAAGTATTGACCTCAGAGTCCTAACCCGAAACGTCCGGTACCCGACCAACCGAACAATTATCAATGTAACCAATGAACAAAATCTTATATATCTGCTCTATAAGATGATTACCAATTAACAAACTTCGATTCAATTTCTAACCCAAAAACTATATTAAGAACAAGCCATTAACATAACTCAAACCCCTAGTGTTAACTAAGCAGCTAAGAAATTCACTAAAGTGAGGCCCTTAACACAAATAAAACAACCCATTCATCACCCCCGAATTATACAAAATCCTCAAAAGGAAAAAGGACAAAATTGAGGAGTATGGAACTGTGCGGAGCTTGATGAGGAGCTTCTTGGCGGGTTGAGGAGGGGTGGCTTTCTTGCGGGACAGATTTGCAGCGACGGCGCCGCGCGCATTCTGGTTGTCGCTCTTGAGATCGTCGTCAAGCGCCATCGGAGAGGCGGCAGGGTCGAAAAGGGCGTCGTTTGGGTGCTGGCGATGACTGGCGATGATGGTGGTGCTGGCGATGATGGTCGAAAAGGGCTGGATAGGGTTTTTTTCTTTGGGATAAAATATCAGGAGTATTTTTGGTATTTTAAAATAATAAATGTATGTTCAACTAGTTATTCTAACTAATTCATAAGAATATTCGTTTTTTAAATAGAATATTCTGTTATCTTAAACGTTATACTCACGGCAGAGATTTAATTGAAAAAAATTAATGTATAGAGACCCAATTAAAATGAAAAAAAGTATAGGGACCTAATTGAAAATTTTGCGAAACTATAAAAACCAACAGAGTAATTAAACCAAATACAATAGTGAGTTTTTATTCAGAGTCAAATTATGTTCATATTGTTGTAATTGTATACATGTCTTTGTTGTACTTTTCTAACTTCTGTAATATATTATCTTGTAAATCTAATAAACTTGTTAAAGAATTTATAAACACGCTAATCTACTTTTTATTTGAGAACGTTATACCTTCACTTGTGTTTTTATTAATTTTTTTGTGGTAATGAACTAAAAAAAACATACTCTCAGCTTTCCTTTCTAAATTATAGAAACTTGTATTACATTTATTTTTAATGTGGTAGCACAAAAAGTTGGGTTCTTAAATAACATCTAGCTTTAGTTGAGATTTGAATTTAAATACAATTTGTAAGAGATATATAGATATGTTATTTGTACTAGGCCGATGTGGCTTATTAAAAGGCAAATACATTTGCCACTTGGATTGGCTTTTTTTTTTTTTTTCTGGACTAGGGGATTGACTTTGAAGAGGGTTGTTTTCGTTGGTTAGGTTTAAAAGTTGAAACAAAGTCCACTCTTTTTCGTATTTTTGTGTGTGGGTGGGTTCAGATTTCTCTCTTTTTTCTCGTTTGAAATCAGTTTGGGGTTTGTCAGCTTTAAGGCCCATGAAAAATTGTTAGGTCACGAACAAAAGTGTTTATTAGTTTTATGGTTCTAATACCAAAAAATTATAAATGTTTATGGTTCTCTTGGCTTAAATTCTCCAAATCTGTTAATAGAGCCCATACCCCATATAGGAAAAAAAAACCAATACTATGCTCTAGTAGAATGACAACCTTCAAACCAACTTGGATTTGTTTACCGTTTAACTCACTAACCCATTGCAGCCGAGGCCTTGTGTGTGTGAGTGAATGTGTTGTATAATGTATAAAAAAAAAAAAAAAAAACTCATTAACCCATTTAAATAAATAATTAAAAAAAAGAGTATAAACAAAAAGACAAAAATTCAAACAGAATAAAAAGATATATTAAAATCAAAATAAAAAATAAATAAATAAATTGAAATTAAATACAAAGAGAATCATTTTACTTTCTACTTAATTTTTTGACGCAATAAGAAAAGTTCCTCAACCTTCTACCTAATTCTCCAATATAATAAGAAAGTGACTCACTCAATCTCAATTGTCCACATCATAGTTCCATTACAAAACTAAAAGAAGGATTTCACACCTCTAATCACTAAATGATGACTACCATAATTTATGAGATATTTATGACCTTTTATTAGGTTAAAATAAAGAAAAATTCTAAACGCATAACATAAAGTCCAATTTAGTAATTAAATAAATAAAATCAAAATACATTAAACTAAATTGAACATTCTAAAAATATAACCTAATAACGTTTAAATGATACTTGATTTTTTTATATCACAAACATTTGAATCACGTATCATTCTCCTCCTCCTCAAAAAAGATTCGTCCTCAAATCTTGTAGTTGGAAAATTAGTGTATGAAGAGAACAAATATAAGAAAGATGATTTTTTTTTCTTTTTTTTTACAAATTGAATAAAAAAGATACAATAAAATTGAAATAGAAACAAAAGGAATAGATTGAAATTGAATACAAAAAAATAACTCTATTTTCTACCAAATTTCTTGACGCAATAAGAAAGAGAATCATCAACCTAACTTGTCCATGCCATAGTTTGAGAATTAAATCGTAGGGACTCTTCAACCTTCTATCCAATTCCTCAATATAATAAGAGAGAGATTCATTCAACCTCACTTATCCACATCATGGTTTCATCACGAAACAAAAAAAGAAAGATTTTCACACCTCTAATCACTGGATGTCAATTATAATAATTTATGAGATATTTATAAACTCTTATTAGATTGAAATAAAAAATTCTAAACCTATAAATAAGGTCCAATTTAGTAACTAAATAAACAAAATTAAAATATATTAAATTAAATTGAACATTCTAAAAATATAAACTAGTAACTTTTAAATAATACTTAATTTTTTCATATCACGAATATTTAAAATATGTATAAGAAAGTGTTGAGAGTTGATTTAAATCTATAATGAATTAATTTTCGACTCAAATATACAATAATAAAAAAAATAATGATAGCGATCATACTATTTAATCAGTATGAATCACACTTCATTCTATAATTAAATAAGATGATAAGTTTTAAATGGGAGCCATTTAGATAAAGACGCCTAAAACGTCTTTTTTTTAAAGATGTTTTTCAGTAATTAAAATTTAACATATATAATCGATTAAATCATGTTAATTTTGTCAAAATTAGGCTAAACAAATTGATTTAATCGAAAAAATAGTAAATCAAATCTTGAACTGATCTAAATTAATATTATTTTTTTATAAAAAATGACTACAATACTCTTATATATAGTATAGTTTATATATATATATATATATATTATATTAGAAATTCTAAATCCTAACCCTACGATAGAAAAATAAAGGACTAAAATTTAGGATGCTCAAAATTAATATATATAATAGAAGTATTTTAGTCATTTTCTATAATAGGGTATTGTAGATATTTTTTATAAAAAATAATATTAATTTAAACCAGTTCAAGATTGGATTCACCATTTTTTGGTTAGATCAATTTGTCTAGCCTAATTTTAACAAAAATAACACGATTTAATCAATTATATGTGTTAAATTTTAATTATTAAAAAATATCTTTATAAAAAAATATTTTCAACATCTTTATCTGAGTGACTCTCGTTTTAAATAAGAACATGGTACTAACATCACATTCACACGGCCGAAGATATATAGCATGGAAATAGATAAATAATTTTACTAGTAAATCAATTCTTTTAACCAATAATTTGCTAATGAAATAAAAATAAACAAAAATTAATAAAAAATAATTTTTGAGAAAAAAACTAATAATTTGATTAAAAAATTGAAAAATGATACATAATTATTATAGTTTATTATTTTTTGTCATTACTTTTAATCATCAATTAGATTCTTTTTGTTTAATAATTTAATAATTAAATATTAATAATTAATTAATAACAAAAAATAATAAATTTTGATGATTCTCTGTATATTTTTTTAAAAAAATTCATCTTTTCCTGTAACAAATCAGATAAATTCCGACAGGGTTTATCTGCATGTCATCTTTCAATTGAAATAAAGTCAATTCTATGGTGTTTATAAATTTTTGTCTAAATTTTGTCTAATTTATTTTTTGTAATAAATTTTAATTTTTTTTAAAATTATGTATTTTTATATTTTTTAAATTAAATAATAACTTTTAACCCTTTTTAATAAATAGGCACCACTTTTTAGACACCATAACATTTACCTTAAAATAAAGACCACACCAACTAAATAGCCGTACCATGTATTCACTAGTATTATTCAATAAAGACACGATGTTTCACAATTATTGCTAACAATAATTGTCAGCTTTTAAGATTTTTTTACAAATAAAAATAATAGGTTATGCTACACATACAAATTTTGTTGGTTTACAAGTCTTACAAGTTGACACAACCCCAATAAAACACACGCGTATTACACTCTCACATTCAAGAGTAAATACACGCACGTTACTCAACCACTTCCTGTTTCCAAAGCGCGCTACTCACCATAATGAACAACTATTCGATCTTCTTTTTCCTCGATGAAAACCACAACTGTCATTTTTTTTCACGTTTCTCCTCCTCCTCCTCTTCCTTCTTCTTCTCCTCGTTCTTTGTGTTTCTCCTCATTTTTCTTCGCGTGTTTCATCTTAATCGTCGTGTTTCTCCTCCTTCTTCTTTTAATTTTGCAATATTATGTATTTTTTTTCTTTGTTTGAATTTTTTCTCCCCAAAAGAATTATGAGAATATGAAATAAGAAGATGAAGAAGAAGAAGAAGCAGCAGAAGATGAGGAGGAGGAAGAGGAAGAGTTTCGAATTATGCAGAATTCATCAGAATAAAAATACACCCAAATATCTTCGTTTTTACACCCAAATTTGCTGCAGATACAGAAATGAGTTGTGTTACGTGTACATTAAAAATAGCCACCAAAGTCAATAAGGGCTGCAAAATACACCCAAAATACACCACAGAAGGGCTGCAAAATACACCAAAAAATACACCATATTAAAATAAGCATAAACTATAGAATGCAAATACAACTATAAAACCATCATAAAAAATAACAAAAACCAGATTCATGAATTATAACTAAACAGAAACTAAAACAATTTAACTAAAAGAATAAGACAATTCACCTTCTGTCAGACGAAAAGTCATAAACTGTAAATACACTAAAACTTTTATAAAAATACACCCAAATATTCCTCATCTACACCTGAACGTATGATATAAAATGGACAAGATTATATTAATTCTAATCAGAACTAATACATTAGATTCAATTCAAATAAGGAAGAATTAACAGCAAATTTTACAGGCAAGGTTCATGCACTGGCTGACAATCTGAAGTTAAATTATCCATTATCTTCAAAAACAATTTCAAAGCTTGATGTCAAAAAATAATAGAAATCGAGAATAACGAAGAAAGAAAACAGAGAGAAAAGCACGTAAATGAAGAAGGAGAAAGAGAAGGCAAGAAATTCGAAAAAAGAAACGGAATCCTTTCAAAAATTAAAAATCTGTTAGAGGCGCGTGAAACATATGCGCATAACAAGCGCGTCTGAGGTAATATCAATTAGAGGACTTGTAAGATTTGTATATCAAAATCACTTGTATATAGAGATTAATCCTAAAAATAAATTCAAGAGTCAGTATCAAAAGGGTCGGAAAAAATTAAAACTGTTCAACGCATTCAGCTAGCAGAAGCATGGCCGAAAATTTTCTCATAATCTTGCTTCAGTTACTAGTTATCAACTTATCATGGTATATATACATCATGATATATTTAATTTAATATTCTTTTTTTGTTCTTCAATTTGAACAATTTTCTTTTCAAAGCTTGTGATTACTACTTAGACTTATTTTCTTTGCGTGTTCATCGCATGGAATCGAATTGGGTGGTGGAACCAAAAACAATATGAATCATCATGACGTAGACCCCTCTCTAATGGTGTTCTTGACAATGAAGGATTTGAAGGTAGGTCAAAAGATGCCAATTTATTTTCCCAAGAGAGACCCTTCAACTTCACCAAAGCTATGGCCAAAGCAAGAAGCTGATTCACTTCCTTTCTCGTTGGAAAAACTCCCACAACTCCTCCAATTCTTTGGCTTCGCCTGCGCAAAATCGCAGGCGAAAGCCATGGAAGATACACTGAGAGAATGTGAGAGCAAGCCCATCAAAGGAGAGCTCAAGTTCTGTGCAACTTCCTTAGATTCCATGCTTGTAGAATTATCATTTAATTTTTTTAGTTATTAACATACAAAAAGGATAAAATGATGCAATATAAACTGTTTTTCCTTTTCTTTTTCATTTTAATAAGTAAACAAGGTGTAGAATGGTGTGATTTAGAGTCTAATTACTAGAATGGAATGGGTCAAATTACTGAATTATTATAAATTATTAGTTTATTCAATGGGTTTCAGGTTAAATCGATTGATTTATTAGTAATCATAAATTAATAATTATATAAAAATTTATTATTATTTTTATAATAAATTTTTTTAGTTTTATTTTTATACTATAGTAATTATTATTTTTATATTTTAATAATTTATTAATTAGATTATACCTATTATATTATTATTAAACTATAAGTATTTATTAAAAAGATATGTTGTGAAAAATAAAAATTTTTTTGTTTTCATAATTTGTAAATATTTAATATAATAAAAAATATAATTAATTTAAAATTGAGTGATAAAATTAAATTAAATTAGTATAATATATTTAATAGAAGTGTTATAAGTTATTCCTATATACACACTATTAGCACATATTATTTTAAAGTGGTTATTCTAATAAAAATTTTATGATTATTATTATGTAAAAATATTTTACTTTGATTATTGAATAATAAATTATAAGAGTTAATTTTTATATACTATAAAAAGTATAATAAAATAGAATGAAAAAAGTCTGACACAAAATTCATCTCAATCTCTAAAATATCTTTGCCCATTTCAATTATTTTTCTCATAGCATTGCTGCACTGGCCGGGGCCCTTCATGATTATCTAATTTACCGCAAAAGGCAAAACAAAAAATTTTCGAAGCATGAAGCAGAAAGCTTATTAAGTTTCCAAAGAATTTGTCCATTTCAATTATTTTTCAACATGATGGGACCTTTTATATGTTTTTTTTTAACAAAAAATAGAGAGACTCAAACTCGCAATCTCTAAGTGAATATTAAAAAATTATACTATTTGAAATATAGCTCGTTGGTATATGACTTTTTATATATTATTATTACTATGACTATCTATTTCACCAAAGAAAGAAAAATACATTTTTTTATTAAAAAACACTTCAGTTGATTAAAAATGAAAAGTTCAATTTTGTATGAACCTATATAATATGCAATTTTAAATTAAATTTCTAAATTAGACCTACAATTTTAATTAATGAAACATTTAACCATGCAATACTAAAAACTAAAAACTAGAAACTATAAGAGAATACTACATCTATCGCTCACACTAAAAATAACTAGGGATAAACTCGACAAATTTCTAATCTTTTATAAGTATGAAGCATTATTATTCCAAAGAAATTTTTTTTATTTCAATTTTTGGGACCTTGATGGTCATAACAAAAAAAATCTAAAACTAAATAAAAAAAATATTTAAAATTATTGTAAAAATATTATTCAAAATCTAACAAAAAAATATTTAAAATATAACAGAAAATATCAAAAATTAGTGTACAAAAGTTTTCAAAGATGATATGGAGGAAAAAAAAAAGAAAAAACTGAGAGAAAGGCAACACTGAAGAAAAAAAGAAAAAAGAAAAATAGAGAATACATGCAAATTAAAGAAAAAAAGATAAAAAAAAAAAAAAGAGAAGACAGATAGATTACGTGAAAATGCGTGTGTCGTAAAATTAATTTTTAAAATTTAAAAATCAGGATTATTTTTTAAAAAACTGTTTTATTGTATATAAAATTGATTCTCTAAATTTTTTTGTTATTTTTTTTTATTATGCCTTCCTTTCTAACATTGTGGTCCTCACTCCTCAGTATAATAGTTCTCAACAACAAAAAAGGTTGTCCAATGATAAAATTTAAATTTAAACTCAGATGAGAATTGTGAGCTCACTTTAATTCCATAAGCAGCGGCCTAATTTCACGAGTCTTTTTGTCTAATAATATAAGAAACAAGTGTGCCAGAAACACGAGAAAAAGTCCAGATTTGTAAGATCAAGGTTTTAAAAACTGAATTGCTCATAGAATTATTTTAGTTATTAATTTAATTAATTTAATTATGATTTAATTAAAAAATTATTTTATAATAAATAAATTATAAATAAATATTTTAAAATATAATTATAGTTTAATATAAATTTTAAAATATTTTTTAAATTTAAAATATTATATAAAATATTATTAACAAAGTCTTATCATCTTATTAGAGTATAAATTTAAAAATTAAATATAAAAAGTATTTATTTAAATATATTTTAAATTTAACTATAATTTCATTATTGATGAGAATGAAAATTAATAATAATAAGGGTAAAGTATACTTTTTGTCCCTAAAGTTTAATAAAAGTTTCAAGAATATCCATAAGTTTTATTTTGTTTCAATTTTGTCCTAAAAGTTTTCGCCGGCTAAATTTTCAAAAAAAATTAAGACCAATCTAACAATAATGCATAAAAATTATGCTTGATTTGCTTGTATTGAGGGTTGTTCTTATGAAATTGTTGTTGAATTGGTCTTAAATTTTTTAAAAAATTAGCCATTAGGGGTATATTTGATGCAAATTAAAAACTTTTGGGACAAAATTGAAACAAAATAAAACTTAGGGGTATTTTTGAAACTTTTGTAAAACTTCAGGGACAAAAAATATACTAATAATAATAATTTTTTGTTAAACAATTATTGTCCCATCTGAACCGAATTAGATACCTATATGCTAATGGAAAAGTATAAGTGGACAATGAAAATACTAAATAATGTGAACAATGGATATGTCGAATGTTTAATTCAATAGGTATGCAGATGATTATGTTCATTATTTTTAATTGGATGGTTATTTTTTTTTTTGTTTAATTACTCTGCTGGTCCCTATAGTTTCGCAAAATTTTCAATTAGGTCCCTATAATTTTTTTTCTTTTAATTGAGTCATTGCACTAATTTTTTTTAATTGGGTCCTCACACTTTTTTTTCCTTTTATTTAGGTCCCTGTACCAATTCTTTTTTTTAGTTGGGTCCCTATAAAATTAAGCCAATTACTACTAAGATGGACTTAATTGAAAAAAAATTGGTGCAGGGACCCAATTAAAAAGAAAAAAAGTATATGGACCTAATTAAAAATTTCACGAAACTATAGGGACCAACAGAGTAATTAAACCTTTCTTTTTATTCGATTTACTCATGCACAGTTAATAATGACTGAATGTTCAATTCACTAGTGTGCGAATAGTTATCCTAATGTTAAAGTTTAGAAAGTAATTTGGAATGGAATGTTTTTTTACTTTATTGAGTTAATTCTATAACTCATTGTTCACATTATTTATAAAAATTATTGTCCACCTAACAAAATTCCTAACTAATAAAGTACTCGTACTACTTAATCCCCTACTAATGTTTTCCATGATGATAGAACCAAAAGCATAATTAAAAACCTAAGCACACAAAGTAATTAGCACCAAGATATTTCCATTTTGAAACAAATTTAACCAACAAACGAAATGTAAACTTACCTGAAGAAAATTTTTATAGTTAGGTAAGGTTTGGAAAAATTTCTACTAAAGTTGTCAAATTTGTGAGTCTAAATAAACTCGTAGAACTTATCTAGATTTGACTCGTAGATTTGACTCGTAAACTCGTATGTTACGATTCTTTAAAACACAATTTTAAAATTAATAATTTCAACTACAAAATACATCAAAAACTAAAATAGTAGTAAAATTTATAAGAAGTAGTACATTCAAATTCTCAACAACTATGCAATAAGTACTTATAATTAAATATTTAAAGAGTCTAAATTAGGACAACATAAAATATACTCAAAGACAATCAAAGCATCATGTAGTAGATAACATAAAAGAATATAACAAATTGATCCTTAAACATTCAAGTTCAACTTGATATATTAATTAAAGTGAATTATAGGGTACAGAGCAAAAGTCATACAGATTTAAAGATTTGCTTACTAAACTACACTTTTCAAAGCCACATTTTTTACTTAAAATCGTAGCTCTTCACAAAGAAAAGCGTCACCTAATGAAAAAAAGTAAATTAGAAGATTTAAGAGAAGAAATAATTAAGTTATCAAAATTAATAGATCAAAAATTAA
>QBTX01001631.1:0-36364 GCA_003063285.2 Arachis monticola | reverse complement strand
AAAGATATCAATATTCAAAGCACAATTAGATAACAAAAAAAAGCAGTATTTATGAAAATGAAAGAGGAATAAGACGGAAGACATAGTAGGGACCATAGCTTCTTTTCTCCAGATTTTTGTTTTAAAATCTTTCAAATAAATTTTCTCTGAAAAGGCATTTATTTTAAGGAAAAAAGTTTGCGAAAAAAAAAATAACCAAATATTAGATAACACCAAAACTTGTCCATATTTTTTTTTATTTTTCTTTTTTTTTTTTTTTTATTTTTTTATTTTCTTCACTCTCTTATCATTTCTACCTATCACCGTTCTTATCAATCTGCTATTAATGAATTAATCTAGAAAAAATCATACCTTTTTAAAATAAAATAACTAAAATTAATTCAATAAATACTCTTGTTATAATTTGATTTTTATATATAAAAATAACAATTATAAGATTAGATAATAATTATATTTAAGAACAGGTAATTAAATTAATTACATTAAAATAATTGCAATTGATTCTTTGTATCTAAAATATGGTATTAAACACAATTATTGGAGATATGAAACATGAACAGCCTAATATATACTTTATGTATCAATCATATTCAATCAAAAATCACAAGAATAACACCATTGCAAGCGACAATAGGGTATAAGCAAGAAATTTTTACAAAGAAATTATTTTATGCATATGTAATTTGTATTGGCAATTGATTCGACCTTAATACTAGTATCTATGCAGAAGGTGATGAAGAATTTGCTAACAACAGAGGACTCACCCAATGAAATTGTTGCCGTCAATCAATTTTAGATATATATGAAAACTACACTAGCTCTGATGAGGTATGGTAATAACTTCGATTATTTTTTTATGTATTTTTATTTTTTTTTGATTTTTTTATTTTTTTAATTTTATTTATTTGTTTGCTATTTATCTGCTCGAAAAAAAATTATTTCATTTTTTTTTTTTTTTTTTTTTATTCAATTTATTTTTAACTTTTTTTTTTTTTTTTTTTTTTAAAACGAATTATTTTACCGGCAATTAATATTAGCCGTCTTATGCTTCGCCGCTAAAAGGTTTTAGTGCAATTATAACATTTGCCGGTAAAGACCTTTTTAATGGCCGCAAAACGTATATAACTATTAGCGGCCGTTTTTTGGCAATTTATATGGCCACCAAATAATTCAAAAATTACAATGTTATTTACTTTTAGCGGCCATTACTATTGCCGCCAAAATTCATTTTACCGGAATTTATATGCCACTAAAAATATTTTAAAATTGTAATGTTATTTTTATTTTAGTTGCATACTTTGCCACTAAAATTTTTAAGAATTTTTAATTTATGATTATATTTTTTTTTTGAAATTTTTTGAACTACTTTTTTTTTTTTCTAGAATTCCAATTATTTGTGCCATCAATTATTATTATTATATGCATAATATATATATCTGAATTAATTACTACAAATGAGATATTTCATTAAACTTAAAAATATTGATATCAAATTTTCTTAAGTATACGCTTGTGAGCAAGTTATAATGAATCATAAATAAACCATGTCCTGGATCACAAAATAATCAACAAAATGAAACCCTGTGTGATAGGTGCAGATCAAATTCCATAACATGATTTAAATGCAAAACGAAGACTACATAACTAAGTTCTACTAAAATATAGTAAAAAACACTGTGTGATCACATGCTTTGTGGGGTAGTGAGATAAACCTACCTCTATGCTTGGATGCCACACAGCCTATTAGAATATAAGGATAAACAAGAAGCTTTTCATTAGGAGAAAATGTAAGAAAGCAAGATGAGCACTACCGCTATTCAAACCAAGAGATCACAACACGTGGGAGAGGTGGAGCTGCTTCTGCTTGTGCTTGGATTGAGATGGAATCAGCAGAGAAGGTTGAATCCCATGTACTCCTTTTAATTCACAATGCAAATGCATGCTCTCTTCAATCCCTATATCACTCACTTCCAATTACCATGGTTATTTAATGTGCCAAACTCACACAACACACAGGTGTCAACTCTACTTTGGAACGTAACAAATCATGTCAAAATTCACTTTACGAGAAACACAAATACTGCTTCCACCCCTTATCTCATATCTCACCCTCTATATTTTTTTGGCTCAATACTGTTTGTATGGTTTTTCTTTTTGGATTGGACTATTTTTGTTACTTATTAGTTCTGTCAGCAACAAAAATGGTTTTACTAAGAGCAATTTCTTTCAAAGAAGCAGAAAACATATAATAATAATAATTACAACAACAATAAATTTAATTAGGTATTTGAAAGATTTTTTTCCCATGTTCATTTTTACTAATAGTGTCAGCTATTTCCATACAGTATATTAAATGAGATCATGCTTCGATCATTAATCAGTAATCAATGACCATAACCAAACTCTAGCTGAAGAGGGTGGGAATTGAATTATGTTACTACCTAAATTATATACAGATCAAATTAGTCCCAAACCCAAATTCACAAACTCTCCAATACATAGCAACAAGAAACTGACTTCAATGAAACCATGTCTCTCCCAAAAGTAGTTTTATATTTTTCATGGCTCAAAAATTGTCAATTGACAATACAAAGCTGACCAATAAAAAAACAACAATAACAAAAAAGGTACTCAAATTCATTCAATAATATATATATATTATATATATATATATATATATATATATATATATAATAACTATTGGTAAGCATAACTTACAAGCTTAATTGCAACTTAAGAAAAAGGGATTAGGGTGGAATGAGGTCCATTTGGTCCATTACCTAGTGCCTGCAGATTAAGAAATTAAGTTAAGGAATGAGGGTGGGAAAAGGGATTAGGGTGGAAGAGAATAGTGATGCAGAACTGCATACTCAATAGCAGAACCAGCTCCAGCGTATTTTGTCTGGTACACAGAAGAGTAAACACCTTAAAATTAACCATCCATTTGAGTAATAAAATAATGAAAATCACAAATGTAATTTAAAACGGACATGGTCATATGGTGGGACAATGTTAGCAACATTTGTAACCACAAAGGCCTCACGGGCTGGAAATCTAACACATGAGATGGGCACACTCTTGAATCAGAGCAAGCAAACACCATGAACTGCAAAAACAACCAAACCACAAAAAAAAAAAAAAAAAATTAATTTATTAATCATTATTAAAAAGAAAAAAAAAAAAAATTGTTATTCCTTTTTATTTTGGTTTTTTTTTTTTTTAAGTTTATCTATTTTAGTTTTTATATTATTAGTTTGCTTCTGTTAAGTACTTACTTAAAAAGCTAAAATATTGACATGATAAGACATATTATAGCAACAATTTTTTGACATCAAATTAATGAAAAAAAAAAAAAAAAAAACTTTGGGGGCTTGTCCTTTGGCAAGTTCACCATATAAAGCAGGGTTCTTGCTGTGGAACAATAGAGAAAATGAAAACTTAAGGTATAAGAAATAAAAAAAAGAATAAAGAAAAATTACATGTTTAATCAATTAAATTACTAACTCATATTTCTCTTTCTTGAAGTGAATGAAGCCAGCTTTGATCCTCTCAGAGGCTGCATCAGATGCAGTGATTCCACCGGAAGATGATGTTCCCAATGAAAGGGAAGGAGATAATGTGGAGCATGTGATTTCACCATAGTTAACTATAGAAACTCCCGTCATTGACCAGAAAAAAACCCAAGAATGCCACTCTACCGTGTCAAGTGTCTCACTACCACTATGCTTCTGTATCATAATATAAATCAAGCAAGACAAATAAATAAAACATCTCTTCCCAATTCAGTTACTCGCCAACACTAGAAAAATTAAATGCAGTATGTAAAGAAAGGAATTTGTCATTACATTAAAAAGATTTGTGGCAATATCTGCATCAACAGCACTAAATGGATCATCCAAGAGGTATATATTAACATTCTGGTAAAGAGCACGACCGAGCTGAATCCATTGCTTCTGGCCTCCACTCAGGTTAACCCTTTTCTCCCCTATCTCATAATCTCAAGAAATAACCGAATAAGTAACTGAAATATGTATATCATAAAAAAAGAATTTAGTCAGATGAGCACATCAAATCAAAGCGGAACACAATCAATTCTATAATTTACTCACGATTTAGTCATGTATGTTACTCCCTGAAGAACACCTGATGTTCCACCCAATACTGGAAGCACTGCAAAGAGTAAATTAACAACACAATCTTAACAGAAACCAACGATTTTGAATATTGCATTAGAAATTATGTGAGGGAAATCCTCAATAAAGAATATCAGCTCATAGCATTAGTCTGCACTCTATTTTTAAGAATTGGTGGAAGCACTATTCTAATCAAATATATGCATCTGAAATATAAACATAATAGTACAAACCTGCAGAATCAGTGTTCCACTTGTAACCTGACCATGAAGGGCATTGACACTATTCCTTTCCATCAAGAATTTCAAGACCTATGTGTCAAAAAGAAATAAAAGCATAAGTAGCAGTACTTTAACGCAGAAATAAAATATCTGAAGAGAAGTATTGGTGTTACTTCAGGAAGAATAATACCATAAAAATTAAAGTGATAAATAAAGCTTAAATTCTTCAGAATTTATTCAATAAGTAACTTCACTAAACTTTCAAATTGAATATGCAGGAAAGGATTTCAATAAGTAATCACACAAGAATGAAAAGTAATGACTAGAAAGAATATGCAGGAAAGGATTTCAAATTGAACAACTATATTTAAGCTTGTACTTCATTACAGATTCAGCAGACCAAACTTGCGTTGCCTCATTGGCTGCTCTTTCCTCAACCAACATACAGAATGATAAATCCTCATAGGCTTTGACATAAGGAATGCAAGATGCAGAGGCTTTTTTCACTTCATCAAACATATATTCAATTTTAATAAGGCTTCAAACCCTAGAAATTAAAACAGAGCCAAGCAATAAAAACTACACAATTTAAAGTCACACCTAATTAGAAGAAGGAAAGATCCTTAACACTCAATCAGCTAAAACTATATTTAACTCACTAAATACAGAAAATCAAAGGCAATACAAGGTTTCCATCAAATATAAACAAAAATCTTAATTCATCCATGCCAAAACAGCTTTACAAATGTATAATAAATCTCAAACCTAATCCAACCAATCAAATCCTCTGTCTCCCAAATGTTGCAGCCCTAGGTTTAACTTTCCTTCTAACTTCACTCCTCAAATCAGAATCACCTCCTACTTCTATCTATAATGGTTAAATAAAGGAGAAAAAGCAAAGCTCAATTTCGTATTCTAATAATCCTAATTCATCCTATCAAATGAATATTTCAGAATAACAATGATAATTGAATTTCAGCAATGTACATTGAACAAAAAAAATTGGAAAAAAGCACCAGGTTGCGATAGAACACAAATTGGGAGCACAAGAATCAGAATTGAGAGGGAGATTAAGGAACTCGTACCTGACGATTAGAGCACGATTCAAATTTCAATCAAAATCAGCACTAGCTTGTCCGAGAAAATGATTCAGATCGCGATTAACATTGAGATGAAAACTTGGAAGAGATTCGAGCAATGAAAAAGATGGAATGATGGAGAAAGAGAAGAAGAAAAGAAGAAGAACGATGTGTGTGTTCTCAGAAGGAATGAAGTACTGAAACAGTAGTTTTTATGAAGAAAAGAAGAAGAAGAAGAAGAAGAAGAAGAAGAAGAAGACACGGTGTGTGGTTCTCAGAGGGAATGAAGCACTGAAAGAGTAGTTTGTGTGAGGTAAAGTGGCGAGGCACCAGAGTGAAAATAATTTTGGTTTAGCCGTTTAAATTTGTCTTATTTTTAAAATTTCAGCCTTTTTTTTTTTTTTTTATTAAAAATAGTTTAAAATTGCCATTATAATTATATTTATGGTATTAATGGTAAATATATAATTGCCACTCAAAAATGGTTTTAAAAAAAAATTTTATGGCAATAATATTATGGCCGGTAAAAGTTTGTCGCTAAAATTTTTTTTGTAGTGTTTGCACCGGCAAATAAGTTTTAGCATCATCACAAATAATATAACCAAGACTATCATATATCATCACGCTTTCGTACACATAGCATTCATTGATATTCTAATTAATTTAGAATTTCATTCAATTCTCAAATTGTAAATTTTACCTTTAAATTTTGCCAAAAAAAACAAAATAATTTTTTAAATCAAAATTCGAGTTAATAAAAATATTGAAAAACAACTTTGGACTTATTCTATAATCTAACTATTTAAAATAAAATGCTTTTCAGAGAAAATTTATTTGAAAGATTTTAAAACAAAATCTGGAGAAATAGAAGCTATGGTCCCTACTATGTCTTCCGTCTTATTCCTCTTTTATTTTCATAAATATGCCTTTTTTTTTGTCATTTATGCCTTCATTTAATAATAATGTTTATCTTTATTAATAATTATATTTTTATTATTATTATTATTATTATTATTATTATTATTATTATTATTATTATTATTATTATTATTATTATTATTGGAACACAAGCAACCATTGCGCCTGTTCTCCAAAAGAAACGTTAGGACATGGATGTTTTCATCCTCTTGTCTGTGTTTTAACTTAAATGAGAGATAAATCATAGAAATAAGTATTTTGATGAACAATAACTTTTTTATAATATTTAATTTTAAATTACTTAAAATATAATAGAGAATTTAAATAAAAAATAAAAAATATACGTAAATCCAAAAATAATTACATGAAGTTAACATCTACGTTAACATACATAATAAAACGAAATTAGGACCTAAAAGTATAGTATTGTGTTTTATTTGTTATACTCGATAGTGAAATTAGCCACTTTTGTATAGTTAACTATTATGTAGAGTTTCATTTGTTTTTTTTTTTCTTTCTTTGTTTTTTTTTCCAGGTCATAAACCAAGCCATTGGTGACGAGGAGGTAGATCCCGAGGAGGGAATGTGCTTCGGCACATTAGAAGATGCGCGTGCATATTATTACCGATATGCGGCTAGGACTGGATTTGTCGTCAAAATAAGAACCACCGGCTGGGAGACCATAAACGATCAGAGGGTGGTTGTTAATCAGGCTTTGCATTGTAACAGAGATGGATACCGCACATCCCGTGTAAAGGCACCCAAGAGAAGGAAAACAGTGGCCTCAACAAACTGCAAAGCCCGTTGCTATTTGGCATTAGATAAAATGACAGGGCAGTGGAGAATTTCTCGAGTAGAGGTATCCCACTCACACCCGCTTAATCCGAAGCTATCTGGAATGTTCTCAGCAAACCGTCAGCTAAGTATGCATGTGAAGGACCTGATACAGCAAAATGACCAAGCTGGCATTAGACCGAGTAAGACGTACCAGGCACTAGCCAATGCAGTCGGTGGCCCTGCCAACCTCACCTTTACAGAGAAGGATGTTAGAAATTACATTAGTCGTCACTTACGCATTTCCGGGGATGAGACGGATCCAAAAGAGTTACTTAAGCACTTCTCACGAATGAAGGAGCTCAATCCAAACTTTTTCTTTGAAATAGATGTGGACGAAAACCATAGCATTAGAAATGTGTTTTGGGCCGATGCTCGGTGTAGAGCTGCATGGGAATATTTTGGTGATGTCGTGACGTTTGACACTACTTACAAGACTAATAGGTATGGAATTATTATTTTTTCTGTTGTACTTAATTAGACCTTTTTCCATCCATGGCTTTTGGAGTTTCATATCATACATATTTATGTTTTTTATATTTTTATTGTTTAGGTACGACATGCCGTTTGGGTCTTTCATAGGTGTCAACCACCATGGGATGTCTACGCTTCTTGGGTGCGCATTATTGCGGAATGAGGACACTCGTACATTCGAATGGCTTTTTCGTACTTGGTTGAAGTGTATGGGTAAGGCCCCCATATGTGTTATAACAGACCAATCGCTGCAGATGCGTTCTGCATTAGAGACCACATTACCACACACACGCCATAGATGGTGCATATGGCATATCCTAAACAAGATACCAAACAAGCTAGTAGGTTACCGTCATTTCGATCAGCTCATCACATGCATGAAGAGGATTGTGTTTGAATCCAAATCTAAGGACTCATTTGAGAGAGATTGGCATGATTTTATTGAAGAGTATGATCTCCATAATTCTAGGTGGCTAAATGGTAGTATAATCTTCTGGTTCCTTGCTGCCTCTGTGTGGCTACTTTATAGATGTTATTTTATAGTCATTATGGATGTTGCACTTAGAGGTTAACCGACGCTATTTTTGTTTTTTTTGCATTTTTTGGTTTTTCCTGTTCATTTGCAGATATGTTTGCTGACCGACACATGTGGGTGCCAGTATTTTTCAGTTTTTGATAAGTACTTAAACAGTAAGAGCTCTTTGTTGCAATTTGTTTGCCAATACCAAAACTGTGTTATAGACAAGGAGCAAAAGAAGCTTGAGTGTGACGCTGCTGATTTAAGGGGTATTATCCCTTGTGTTTCCAGCTCACCAATAGAGAAGCAGTTCCAGAGAGAATATACAAACTCCATGTTTCGAGACGTTCAGGATCAATTTATAAAAAAGGCCGATTGTGACATCTCCTTAATCAACCATCATGGCACAAGTATAATTTGTGAAGTTGACCAACAAAAGATGGTGTTTGACATGTCAGTGTACAGCAGATACCAAGTCGTGTATTGCTCTCAGTCATCAGATGTTCAATGTGATTGCTTTATGTTCCAATCGAATGGTATTCTATGCTGCCACAGTCTTGCTGTTCTTCTACATTTTCGTGTGACAGCAGTGTCCTCACAATACATTCTATCCCGATGGAGTAAGAATGTTAGTCGGAGACACACATACATCAGGAGTAGCATTGACATGGACCGTTCTGATGAAAGCATGACAATTTTTAGGCAATTGTGTTCTGATTTTTACAACATCGCTCAGGATTTTGTGGCTACTCCAGAGGTTGCTGCTATATTGCGTGATGCCATGGACAGTGCTTGGAAGAAGCTCAGAGAACACAAGGAATTCGAGCATCAAGCTGCATATGTACCAAGTGCGATTTACTCACATACGCATGATGAGTGTCCCGTTAGCATGGATGAGCTACATGGCCCACGTCGTGTTCCTACGCGAGGTCGTCCAACTTCCACCAGACTTGGGACAGATCTGGAAAAATCTATTAAAAAGAGGGCACGCAAAAACAAGAACACTCACAATCACAACAAGGTAAATATGAGATCTACCCCCCTTTTCACGTTATTTGTTTATTTTAAGTTGGTTGAATGGATAATAAGTGATGATGTTATCTTTCAATATGATTTGTGTGTTAAGGGACCTAATGGTAATGCACAACCATCTCCTACAAATGTGGCAACTTCCTACAAAGATACGCAACCGACTTGTTCAGAAATGACAGATAATTTGGCTATGCACTCTGGCTCTTTCATATCACTATTGAATTCATTCCATAACGCTGAACAATTGTGTATTTGTACCTAGTGTATTTTTCATAGCATTAATGTCATGTCCATTTACTAATTGTTTCCTCTCTTTGTTTTGTTTTTATTTTTTTTTTTTCACAGGAAGCATTCTTGGAGGATTCGAAGTTTAACATCACTACATATCATAAGCATTAGAGTTTAACAACTACTTTGTACTTTGCCCATGCTTCAACTTTTTTTCACGTTATCATGATTTTGGTAGTTTATTGGATTATTTTATGTAAATCACTATACTAACTTTATAACTTGCTACTACTATACTATATTTTAACTGCTATAACTAAGCTACTCACTACATATTATTAAACAAAATACAATAACAGACTTGGGCAACTAATATACAACTTTTTTAGTCTTTTACTCTTTGTTACCGTTATTATTTGTTACTAATATTAAAAATAATAAATGTTTAGTTGATAATTTAATCATTACGATAATGTGGTGCAATACATGAAGTTTAAATTTGAATATCCAAAAGTATTCGTACATAATAAGGTCTTTCTTTTATTATTTAAAAAATTAGACATCAAAAAGTCATATCCAGACATGTATTTTATTTACATCCAATAACATCCTTTAATTTATTAGAATAACATCCACGATCGAGCATTTATTGCTTGGGCATAAATATTTTTAGCTGTCTGTTAAGCATGGATAATTGTATATTGGAAAGATAATTCAAAATTCAGTCAACGTGTTCTCGATTTGAGCAAAAACAAGCCAAACATGTATAAAAAAATAAACTAACAATTTAAAAACAATTTTTTTATACATAAATATTAACTGGGATATTGAATTATTGTATTTTTTTTTATCCAGTCCAAATCCAAAACCTTTCGCAAATATTTCTTGATAAAATCACGTAAATTCTGCAAGCATATCAACTGTAAATACACATAGCAACTCTAGTCCTAATCAGTTGTTTGTGAATATATTTAACCTGCTACCCAATATAGGTTTCCCTTTAAAAAAGATGCACCCAGTTTTGGTTTATATCCGATAACATCCATTTGTATATAAAAATAACATCCACTAAATCCTAAAATCAAATTAACAAAAAACACACACCGACCAACTCTAATCTCAATTTATGGCTTATAGTTCCGTTTAGCTTTCTTAGCCAGTTCTGCCCTTTGAACCAGTGATCTTGTCCGTGAGTTCGTCCAAGGATCTTCAAGAGTTTTTTTCTTTCCCCTATCCTCCACATGACGACATGGTACATTGAGTACACCATCTACGTCACTCCTAGAGATGTTGTCTTTGCAAATTAGAATGTCAGTTACAATTTCTTTCCGAATTTGTTGCAGCTGGGCCTATGGTCACATACAGATGTATTTGTGTTTGGTATAGAATACACTAAAGAAGCAAATATAAATCCAGCCAGCATAAGTAGAATTCATCCAAGAAGAGTTATTTATCAATTATTAAATACACAAATAAGCATCAACATATGTTTTGGATTTCACTAACCGTCATCCAAATAGGCATATTCAATTCATCCTCTGCCAAGCTCTTTGGATCCCACATTTCCATCCATTTAATGACGTATACGCCACAGTCCCACCTATGCAACACAAATGACAAAAAGTCGTGCCAACATATTAAAATTTGTGTGGGTTGATTTTTTAATCCCTTCTTTGTTTTTACCTCTAGACTTACCTATTAGGCTATTTTTGGAGCCTTGTTTCATAGCAACATTCATAGCCCTCAGCTGCGAATACTACATTCGGATCTACAGTTGCTGCCAACTCTTGGAGAAGAAAGCCCTTCGACAAGCTAGAGAGAAAAAATTAGGGAGGAAAATAGAAGAAAAAAACATGGAAGGCAACACCTAACACCCGAAAAATATGCATCATCAAATCTATTCTCACTTACTACATATTTATCTATTTTTTCTCGGCGCTCTGAGTGTGGGCCATTGTGCATAGAGTCTAACACCCATAGGTTATCAGTCTTCCGGTGGAGTACATATAGCCACTAGTGATCATCTCGACACACTGGAACAAACCACTTCATCGTTGAATAAAGCATGTTAGTATATAGTTATTTTTTCCATATTCTTGTAATGAAAAAATAGATTTTGTGTGTGGATTAGTAAGTATATAAATTACTGACATAATAAACTTTTTCGCTTTCTCCGCATCGAACCAGTGCTGCCCGCGGCCCATGAATTTGCTAAGAACAGGGACAAAACCAGTGTTCGTCCCGGCAAATTGTTCAATGTTATCATCAGTCAATATTATGGCCTGTAAACCCATTTTGCATTAGTTAAACACCTAAAGTAATAATTTAGAGTATCCTTCACCGAGGCAATTATGGTATTAATTAATATTAAGTGGGTAAGGAAAGATTGCACTAACCATTAGTCTCGGTGGAATACAGTAAAAATGCGTGCAAAACCTTGCGTTGCTCGAAGTATTGAACATGGCACAGCAGTAATCAACCACCTGAATAGAGTAAACGTATTACATTTTCATGGCACTTTAATGCATAACACATACATAGCAATTTATTACAGTTTTTTTGTTTGCTCTTGCCTTATCGCTTACTTTTCTACGCCATCCCAGTGATTGAAGATCCGCTCGCTGCAGTTGAACATCATCGCCATTGCGAATCCACGCAAGTATGGTATTCTTTGCACCCCTCTGATCTGTCACCCACTTGTATATCCTGTTCATGTCATCACCTGTCGGCCTTGCAACACCCCCAGATGGCATTAGTGTGTCCACCACAGCTTTTGTTTTTATGTTTTCTGGTGATTCAGGTTCCGGAGTCGCATTTTGATCATTTGTTACCGGAGATCTAGGCGGTGAGTCTGGTATGTGCATCTGAGTGATGCCAAGCGAGAATGACGGGATTGAAAAGTATACTTGAGCTGGGTCCTCTGGTGCAACATACACTACCATTGCAGGCTCTCCGGATTCCCTGCACAGTCATTAACAATTAAGTGCTCTTAACTGAGTGCTCTTAACAATTAAGTGCTCTTATCTGAGCCAAAACTAAAATAAAGAAAGTTGTGTAACCAGCATAAGATTATATGGATAACATCTATTATTGATTAAACATTTCACCTCAAAAGAAGGAAAGAGTCAGAAGTAAAAGAGTCATGCAACTACTATAATCTTCAATAATTCGTATTATTGTTAAAATCATCTATCTAACTTGCCTTTGATTCGAAGGTCCTTCATCAACATTATCATCTATTCCGTTTTCAACAGGTGTGTCAGACATTGTCTCATCCCCTTTGGACATTTCAGGACATGTCCACCTCATACTCATAGTATTCCCCCTAATGGACCTATTTTGGGACTCTTAAATAAATTAGAAATTGAGCACCTATAAGTGATAATAACAAAAGACACCTTGATACAAATATGAGTTAATCAAGTAAATGTAGTACGCTTAAATTCGTAAATGATGTTAAATCTAAAGTTTACCCAAAGCTTCTTCGTGCAGAATAAAGTAAAGAATGGATAGTAACATCCACATTGCCAACCAGTTAGCAACCATAATGCTAGAAAGATAACATCGGGTATGAGGCACACATAACATCCGAATTTAAATGATAAAATATTAGATAATCAAACTCCTATTGAAGATAAATATACCAGTTACAATCCCTAATTTTGCCATTCTTCTCAAATAAGCACAATATTATACGTAGGTAACGTATATTAAAATTACTTTATATATGGTAAAATGTTATATGCAAACAAATATAATGATAAATTATGTCAACGCAGTTGCCCAAAAAAAATTATGCTAGTATATTATTACAATGAGGCAAGTTAAAGCATTAAAACTTCATACGATAACTAAAAATTCAATAACTTGCCTTTCCTTTGAATGCCCGTCCGTAACATTATCAACTGTTGCATTTACCACTGGCATGTCGGCCAATGTCTCCTCCCCCGTAGGCATTTTGATACATGTCTTGTTCATAAACACTTTATCCCCCTCAATGCATCCGTTTTGTGAAGCTTGGCTACATTTTCTGTTTAAATAAATTGAAAGATGAACAACTATAAGTGATAATTAAAAAGGTCACCTAGCACAAATATAATCCGACCAAGTAAATCTAGTATACCCAGTATAGTACAGAATGGACAATAACTTCTGTAATTTAAATCAGTTAACATCCAGAAAGCCACACGAATAACATCAGGAGTATTATATACATAACATCCAAACTAATGAGACAAGATTTAGCTATTCGTAATACTATTTAAAGTCACTAGTATTGGCATTACTTAACGGGAGAGGACACATAGTCATCAAATTTATTATGTTATGGAATTAATGCTAAAACAGGAAAAGATGTATTTACATGTGTAAGGTCTATTGCCATGCTCAAAATAAGTATCTCCAACAGTTTTTAAAATATAGATTTACCAACTACAGCATCAATATCACACTTCTAAAATTAGATAAATAATGAATTACTCTATATATGGTAAAACTTTATATATGATTAAAAAGACACAAAATCTAAAAGATATTTATTTATACTATAATAATATTAAAAAGACACAGGTTAGAGCAATAAAAGTTTATAACAAAAGTAATAAATCTTTGAATTGCCTTTTTTTGGAAGGTTGTTGATCAAATTCAGCAAGTGATGCATGGTCAGCCGGTATGTCGGTCTCGTTTTCATCTACCGTGGGAGCTTCTTTACGAGTCTTTCTATCAGACTTTGTTTTTTTCTTGATGCATCTTCTCTTTGATACACGATTGTGCTTTTTCGGTGACCCATACATCTTTCCAATTAAATTTAGAAGCCCCTACAGTGGACAACGTATAAGTTTTATTCACGTTAGAGCTTAAAAGCAGTGATCCGATTAACATATCTTTCACATTTATGTCTCACCGAGTGAGATGTGCTTTCCTCTTTATCCATCTTCTTCAGATCAACAAGCGACCAGTCTCTGATCCACGGTTCTCTCCCATTATATCTTCCTAAATCTCCATGCTTGTTAGCATGGAGATATATAATCTGAAAGTTATAGTAATTGCTATAAACAAGGTATACTATAAAATAACAAACAACAAATCAAAGGTTAGGGATATATGGCTCACCAATAATGCGAACATACATCCATCAACTGTTTTTTTTCCTACATCCTGAAACCTCAGAACTCCCTCAATTAAAAAATCATAAATGTACCTCGCCCAATACATCTTCCTTGGGTTCGATACATCAATGGCAGCCGTATATGTATGTCTGAAACAGTGGCTTTCGGCGAGGGAAAGAAGAAACACTTGGCTATCAACATGATGAACTGTCTCCGGAAGTTGATTCTATCGACATCGGACTGCATCGAGCATGTGATAACATCCCTTTTCAAATCTGTTTGTGTCTTTCTTGTGAAGCTGTTAACAAGTCGGTGCTCTGTTGCTGTTTTTGGATTTTTGAAACTATCCCCTGTCAAGCACAAAATTGAGTCGATGCAGTCCAAATATTTAATGGCTAATTTAACCGAAGACATATAGTCAACAAAAGTACTGTGGATAATTTTTTTCCCTTTTCTCCCTATTTTATTTTATTTGAGAATTGCGTACCATGGTTCGGTAGTCCAAAACACCGTGCAATTAATTCAACTGATATAGGAATTTTTCTTGTTCCGACGATCAAGGAATTCTCATCCCGATTATATGATGATGCTAATGCAACCATCATATCTTGGTTGACAGCCCATTCAGGCACATATTGTAGCCAACCAAGTCCCATGTTCTGCACCTCCATTAGTTTCTCTCTGCCCGCGCCTGAGTCTAATTGCTTCATAACTGAAGCCACGCAACATGGCGAGCACCTAGATACTAGTATTTTCTACACAAAAATTCATAATCAGCACAAAGTAACAACGAAGGAGAATGTGGGATTTAGCATTTACTATCAAAACACAATATCCCAAGTTTACAGTTAATTCACCACTAACCATCCAAGGTACCTTTTTTGGTCCAACAATTTTTTTTTGCGATCTTCTTTCGGGATTGTTATTCTTCTGTGTCTCTTTTTTGCTCCTGGTACGAGCCATAGCTACTTCTTGTTTTTCGAACACCTGTTCACAAACAACTGCTATATATACTCAAATAACTCACTTAAATTAATCATTAACATACTAACATGTTTATCAATAGCATAGATACGCCAATATTATTATTGTTTATAATTTATTAGACATCACGATGCCCAAACCCATTTGTCAGATCCCTTTGGCACACTTCAAACCTGCTCTTTTGCATACAAAAAAATTTAAATAGCTGTATTCTTTTTCAAATTCTAATGTATAGAATTGCGAAGAACACAATTTAGATGTATGATGAATATATAAGTCACAAATTATTAATTATTGATCTTATTATAGGGAGTTTTAAATTTCGTTGACAAAATCTAAGTCATCTGTCCTAGTTAGTACTTAAAATAAATATCAGATTCAAGTTTAAATGTTTTAACATTAATGCTAAGCAATGTATAACAATACAAAGGTTAAAGTTAATCAAAAATAAAAAAATAAAAAATAATAAAAAGTTGGAACGAAAGTAGAGTAACTAACATCATGTAAATTATTATAGAGAGTAAATAAACTTTATTTTATTTCAGAAGGTGTAATTATATATTTTGACTATATATATATATATATATATATATATATATATATATATATATATATATATAAAAAAAATAGTAATTTATGTTATTTAATTTGAATGGTCCCAAATTGCACAACTCATGCTTTCATATAGGAAAATGAACAACGTTATACGTATCATTTACAAGTACTGTATTTTTTCTTGTATATTTCTTTTTATATTTAACATTAAAAATAATTAATAAAGAATAGAAAATGATAAAATTTTTGTGTTTTATTCTATGCTGATGGATACAAGCATTGCTGGTGGAAGAATAAGAAGAAATATAGACAACAGTTTTTATTAGTCCCCATCGCTGTCTATTATATTCTTCCCTTCCCCAATTCATTACTGCTCTCTATTTCTCTCTTTGGTGATCGAGGGTTCTATGATTATTTGATTTTGTTAGTAGTGGAGATAATTAAGGAATGGATGGAGGTGTAAAAATATTTGTTTGGAATTATAAGTTAGGAAAAGTGATTGGACTTGGAGAGTTTTGATAAGGTTAGAATTGGTCAAAATTTACCAACCGGTCATAAAGTTGCTATCAAGCTCCTTAACCGTCACAAGATCAACAAAATCAAAATGGAAGTAACTAATCAAAAATCAGTTTAATTTGTTTAACTACATACCATTACTTAAATAGTCATATATGTATGTATGTTCACACTAAAAAATTCCATGCAAAATTCCAACTCAACATTTTATAAAGTTAAAGCAATTCAAACTAAAAAAAATCAAGGCATAACATCTCTATTGAACCGTATCTAGAAGGATTTTTTTCTTTCACATAAATAAAAAATTAATAAATTACCAATAACTTTAAGTACTCCTAATGTTCTCCCACCATAGTTAACTACCATAATTAGTCAACTACTAACAAATACATAATCTAAGTGACACACATGATAAAAAAACCACTTTTTTGGTGCCTTCTCTTCATCTCCAGCCCAAAATACCATCTTTGCAAGTTTTTTCCATTTTCAAAAGTAACATATACTATAACATATAATCAGAGCATGTCATTCACATTGCAAAACGATTCAATGAGTTTTACAGAAAAAGCTTTCAGATAATCAAAGCCCAAAGCCCAAAAAGAGAAACTGAGCGAGCAAGAAAAGGGTTTTACTTACCGAGGAAAAACGCCAGTGAATGCGAATATGGTGAAGATGAGATTGTGAAAGTGAGAACTGGAAATTGCGTTGAAACCTTGGGTGCGAGAATGGTGCAGAAGAAAAAGGGATTAGAGGACGAAACACGAAACGGCGTGTTATTGCAGAACAGAGGCGCCGGGAAACAACGAAAACACCCCTTTTCTGCTACCTTCCCTTCATCTTTACTCCCAAAACGTGATCTTTTTTTCGGCTATTCCCTTTTCCCTATTCCCAAACCCATCACCATGAGATAAAAATCAAAACTTTCATCCTTAACATCAACTCCAACCACATGCAACAACAGATACTGTACTCTCAACATGACAATTAACGGAAAAATTATACTAAATAACATACCTATATGAATCGGATACAGTGCTATAGAATGCTCCGATGATCTTGCTGCTGGGTTTCTCCTCCCTGCATCTTTTCGTTTTCCTGGTTCCTGGGGTTATGGAAGGAATGAAAAGGGGGAGGAAAGTTTTGATCTTTAACTCTATGTCATTTCTTCGTATATTTAGATGTTAATTTACTGGACTGAAATTGCATTTTATTAGAATTAAATGTTGATGAGAGATTTTTAGGGATTTGATTGAGATGAGGCAGAAATTAATTTTAGGAATGAAATTAATTACTATAGGAACGAAGAAGAAGAAACAGTGATAAGTATGTTATTGATAAGCAAGTGGAGTACACTCTCTTATCATGAGAGTGAAATTTAGTTTGTACTATATCTATAATATACTCTTTTTTTTGGCTACGTAGCACTTCCCTTAATATATTATATATCAATTGAGGGTATATTTCCTAATACATATATATACGTACACACATATATGTTTAATAATTTAATTTTTATTAACCCTCAATTTGATCCCTAATTGTAATCAAATTAAAATGATCCCTAAATTTAATAGTTACTTATGTTTATCTCTAAACTTGCACTCTAAAATTTAAAATCGTCCTTCAAAATTTAAATATAACAACTTAGATTTTTGAAAATTTCATTATGACTTATCTATAATTTTTTATTAAAGATTTTTCAAAAAATTTTTAAAAAAAAAATAATTAATTAAATTTTTAATTATTAAATATTTTGCATAATTATAATTAAAATTTGATAATTAAAATAATAAAATTAAATAATTTAATTTGACTAATCAAGAATTTAGGTTTAATTTTATTTTATATAGTTTTTTTTATAATCATCAACATGTTAACAATGTAAAGACTCATATATTAAATAGATATAAGTAGAAAGTTCAAGTAATAATGTCCTTCTAGCATAAATAACATGAATTAAGCATGCATGATATTTTATCAAAAAAATGCTATAATATAATATTAGAACAGTTTATCTTAATTAGAGTCTTGAGAATAGACCGATTATGTTTCATTATATATTATAATTGAATACTTGTTATGTAATAAGATTTATTCTAATGACAAGAGTTAGTGCTTCAATTTAAGATTTTTAAATCCTAGGGTTGAATACATTATACCTATCTTATAACTTCTATCTCACATTGCACTTATTTTTCCTTAATGTTCATGTGATGTGATGATTTCCTAGTTGTTGAATCATGAGTCTACTAAGCTGCTGTTTTATGGTCTTTATCATATGAATTCTTTTATATTTTATATTAATTTTCAAAGACGAAATTTTTGTAAGAAAGTTAGTACGTAACATTTTGAATTTTAAAAATTTTATTATTAATTATTAATTATTTATTTTTTTAGTTAAAAAAAAAATTTATTTTTAAAATTATTTTTAAAAAAAGTTTTTTTAATCAAATTTTTTTTTAATTTAAGCTTAAATTATTTATAATTCTTATATAAATTTTATTACAGTTGGATATTTTACATAATTAAAATTAAAATTTGAATAATTAAAAAATAATAAAAATAAAAATCATTTATTTTCCACTAATTAATTAGATACTAGTTTTATTTTTTATATAATTTTTTTTTGTAATCTTCAACACATTAATAATGTAAAGGCTCATATATTAAATATATAATATAAGTAGGAAATCTACGTAATAATGTCTTTTCTAACAGAAATACCATAACTTAAGCGTGATATTCTATCAGGGAGGATGTTACATTGAACACTTTTCGTTCATGAGACATCATTGTAAAGCTAATTTGGACTTCCTGTTATCATGCTGGCAGACTAACAATTAGCTGATGTAACAAATGAAATTTTTTTTTGGCAATTTATTTTCTGAACTCCTTTCAAAAATTCTAATCTTCAAATTATCTTCAATATCTCCAGATATTCTCATATTTTTTGTTCTCTTGTCTTCTTTTCACTGTTTTCAAATTGAAATCATGATAAATAACACAAATTACACTGCTGGGAGTTCAAACAACAAACGCTCCAATGGAAGCATTGCAAGGAGAAATAGTAGAAGTAGAGATTCGTTTTTATCGGACTGGTGTGGGTGTGGGTCGCAACCGATGTTGGCATTGGTCAGGGACTAATACTAGTCTAAATAAAGAGGTCCTTCTTCAGATGCCCAAACTACAATATAAATGGAGAAGACTTTATTATGGTTACTTTTCTTTGTGTGTTTGTGACTATATTATATTCCTACCTCATATTTTTCAGTGTTTGTTGAATGTGGATTTAGACCGTAAATAAGAGATGGTATGACCTGTTTTTATTAACAAAAAGATGTAATAATAAATGATGGACTGAATAATGTAATTGACAACAAAAAATAGAGGATGAAGATGTTAGGGATAAGACAAAGTTGGATCAAAAGCGATCTAAATAATTTTCACGGAGAATGGCAAAATCAAAATGTTAGCAAAATAGGTCAAAAAAAAAGAGAGAGCAACAATAATTTAATGTAAAAAAATTTCCAAACGAACGGGGCAAAAAACCAATGGCACTCCGAAAAATATCTACTATATTTAAAGATAATTGTAATATAGTGTATCACAGTAAGACACTCTTTTACTACAATTTCTAGTACATAATAAGTACTAAAAAATATAATCAAACTCTAGTGTGTATATCCTTCACAACATTCAAAATTTTAACACACACTCTATAATATTAAATTTACTATTTTACAAGAGAACTCACTTACAAAAAACAAAATACACACACAAAGCCAAGAAAGGAATACTTTGTTGCTTACTTGGTGTTTTGCTTGGTATGTTACGAGGCTTCATACCATTGCATATTTATAGAGAAGTAGGAGAAATCTAAGCCATACGTATTAAGAGTTCTAGGTCAATAAAATATTAGGAAAACATTAGTGGTGGACTGATTGAAATAAATGTAAGCAATGACATCACAATTCTTGACCTTAGCTTGCATTTATAATAATCAACCTCTACAAATATTGATCAAGTTCAAGCAATTATTAAATTTGTCAATCGATAACGATTTGGTTATCATGTCGATTGGATTCTCAGTTATTGCTATCTTTTGAATTGCAACAGTACCATTGCTAATATTTTCTTTATCAAAGTAAAGTCGGACATCAATGTGCTTCATCCTTTAGTGATAATCAGGATTTTTAGCCAAGTGAATAGTACTTTGACTATCAGAATATACAATTGGTACATCTAAATTCAACCTAAGGCTATCCAAAAGACCTCACACCCAAATGCTTTCTTTAATAGACTTGGCCAATGTCATATACTCGGTTTCAGTTGTTAATAATGCCACTATAGATTCTAGTATCACCTTTCAACTAATAGTACATGCAAAGACCGTAAAGATATAGCTTGTCAACAACTTTTTTTTTTATCCAGATCACCAGTATAACTAGAATCAACATAGCCAACAATTCCTTATTTTCTCTCACCTTTAAATACCAGACACACATTAGTGGAACCTCTCAAGTACTGCATAATCCATTTCACAGCTTCCTAATGTACCTTTCCAAGATTGCTCATAAACTTGCTTATTACACTTACAACTTGTTAAATATTTAGCATAACGCACACCATGGCATATATGAGACATCCAACAACACTAGAGTATAGTATATGAGACATATGCTCCACATCCTTCTCAATTTTTGAATAATCCTTTGAAGATAGCTTAAATTAAGCAGCTAACGGAGTGCCAACTAGTTTAACATGATCCATATTGAAGTGTAAAACTTGGTCAAACCGTAATTAATTAAATAATAAATTAAATGTGAGCAAACATAGTTAGAAAATTTAGCAATCGAAATTCGATAATTTAAATATGATATTTGGACTCAATGGATTTTTCTGAGTCGGAAAACATAGTTTTCTGCGAAAAAACGCGTACTGAAAATTTGACCGGCAATACCGGCTGAGATCTGTCCAGTGCTGCAGCTGAGAAAATTAATTTGAAGTGAATAAGGTTGAGAAATAAGAATTTATAATTTGGGAAGTTAGAAATATAGACATATTTTGCGTTCAGATTAATGCGTCTTAGTAGAGAAACTTTGTAGAGAATCTGGAAAGTTTTATTCAAATAGAAAAATAGACATATAGGCAAAAATATATACATGTGGGTGCTTACTGTTCCGAGGGTTACCTGAAACTGGAGGTCGATCTCGGATGAGATCTTCTGTACTAGTCGGTGCTAACGTGTCCGGCTGGTGGGAGACAGCCGGAGCTGTTGTGTCCGACTTGTTGGACTTGGTGGTGGTGCTGATTCCTTTGTCCCCGGAGGGTGGGGGTACCTGCAAGGGACTCCGATGCTTAAGTTAGCAAGGGTATTAAGCAGGTATTGAGTAGAATCAGAGTATGAGTTATACCTGAGTGCTCCAGTGTATTTATAATGGTGAGAAGTGACCTTTCTAGATAAGATAAGTTAGTTATCTTATCTTATCTTATCTTTAGGTGAGGTCAGCTTATCTTCAACGGAACCGCCTTTATCTCTGTAGGCTGGGATTGCCTCTGATTTGGGTCATGTTTCTCTATTTGGGCCTTTTATTGGGCTTTCCTGTCGATTTGGCCGAGCCCTTTTGAGAAGAGGTCGGATAGTCTGACCTGAAGAGGTCGGTCGCCTTGTCGCTAAACATCCCGGGTCGGTCAGCTCGACCCAGGGTATGAACACTTACCCTTCTAAGTCAGGTAATTTTGTAGATCTTGGATTGATGCCTCGTTAAAAAATATTTTCAGGAAAAAGAGTGCACCTTGTCCTAGGATCTTTTATTACCTCCTAACTATAATACATTCTTAGGTTGCAGGCGTGCCATGACCTTGGTAGCTCTCGCTCCTCGAGTTCGGACACCCTGTAGTAGCCTTTTCCTAGTACCTCTGTAACTCGGTAGGGTCATTTCTAATTAGCTGCTAGCTTTCCTTCTCCTCGTCGACCTGTTCCAATGTTATTTCGGATTAGGATGGAATCGTTGTTGGCGAAACTTTGCCGAACTACTTTCTGATTGTATCTTGAGGCCATTCGACGTTTTAACGCTTCCTCCCTGATTCGAGCTCTCTCTCGGATTTCTGGAAGTAGGTCGAGCTCTTCCTTTTGATTTTGGGAGTTGGCCTCTTCGTTGTAGTGGATCATTCTGGGGGATCCTTCTTCGATTTCCACTGGGATCATTGCCTCCATTCCATAAGCCAATCGAAAGGATGATTCCCTTGTTGTGGAATGTGGAGTTGTCCGATATGCCCATAGGACTTGAGGGAGCTCTTCATCCCAAGCTCCCTTTGTATCCTGTAGTCTTTGTTTTAACCCGGCTAATATGACTTTGTTGGCAACTTCTGCTTGTCCATTAGCCTGGGGGTGTTCTACGAATGTGAATTGGTGTTTTATTTTCAAGTCAGCTACCAACTTCTTGAAACCCGCATATATAAATTGCGTGCCATTGTCTGTGGTGATGGAATGGGGAACCCCAAACCTTGTAACAATGCTTCTGTATAAGAATTTCCAACTTCTTTGAGCAGTGGCATTAGCTAGGGGCTCTGCCTCAATCCATTTTGTAAAGTAATCTACCCCTACAATAAGGAATTTGACTTGTCCTGATCCTTGGGGAAAAGGTCCAAGGAGGTCGAGTCCCCATTTTGCAAATGGCCAAGGTGATGTTACGCTGATGAGCTCCTCTAGTGGGGCGATGTGGAAGTTAGCATGTTTTTGGCATGATGAACATGTTTTAATGAACTCGATTGCTTCTTTCTGCAAGGTCGGCCAAAAGAACCCGGCTCAGAGTACTTTTTTGGAGAGAGCTCGTGCTCCGAGGTGATTGCTACACATGCCACTGTGTACTTCTTCCAAAACTTCTTTTGTATTGGAGGTCGGCACACATTTTAATAGGAGTGTCGAGATCCCTCTTTTATATAGGATATTGTTTATAATAGTGTAGTATTGTGCCTCTTGCTTTAGCCTCTTTGCCTCCTTCTTATCTGTAGGGAGTGTCTCTGATTTGAGGTAGCTGATTATGGGGGTCATCCATCCTTGATGCTGGTCATCCATCCTTACTCTCATGATGTCTGCATGTATACATTAAATATTTGTTGATTGGTTAGATGAAGAACAAAGTTTTAGAAAGCATAACTAGAGAAGAGTAGAGTGATTAACCCCAAACACCGAGTGATTAGAGTGTAAACACAAATCCAGTGAGGGTTCAATAGCTCAATTCTATATATCCATGTTTAATCATTGCTTGTCTTGCAAGTTTGTGAATTCTTTTGATTAACTCAACTTAATTGTGAATATGTTTTAACATGATTTGGCCTTGGATTGTGTATATATGTTTCCTTGAGAAATTTGACTCAATTTGACCACATGTAAGCTTAATGAGTATATACGTGGATAGTAAGTAGAATTACACGATTCATTTAGGTAGCTTGCATTTAGATAGGTTGCATTGCATTGCATGAGTCTTACTTTTCTCTACTCATTTATTTTATCTCCTTGAGCTAAGCATGAGGACATGCTAATGTTTAAGTGTGGGGAGTTTGATAAACCACTATTTTATGGTTTATCTTGTGCTCAATGGAGTGGTTTTTATCAAGTCATTGCTCACTTCTTCATATGAATTGCATGGCTTTACAACTCCTTCCTAGTTTTATTCTATGATTGAAAACTTGCTTCCTAAAGTCTTTAATTTGTGTATTTTAAGTCTCCTTTATACCATTCGATGCCGTGATCCGTGTGTTAAGTATTTCAGGCTTTATAGGGTAGGAATGGCTTAGAGAATGGAGAGGAAGCTTGCAAAAAATTGCAGTGACGCGAGCGCATGCCTGACGCGTACGCGTGGATTGGAGTTCTAAAATATGACGCTAGCGCGTGCTTGACGCGAACGCGTGACACGCCAAAACGACCAGCGGCGCGAACGCGTGATTGACGCGTACGCGTGACATGCGTGATCTGCAGAATTAACAGAAAATGCTGGGGACGATTTCGGGCCATGTTTTGACCTAGTTTTCGGCCCAGAAACACAGACTAAAGCAAGGGAACATGTAGAGACCCAAATCATCATTAACATTCATTATTCACAATTCAGGTTTTAGATGTAGTTTTCTAGAGAGAGATGCTCTCTCCTCTCTCTAGGTTTTAGGATTCCTAGTTTTATGCTTTTGATTGGATATTACAAAGAGTTACTACCTCTGTGAAGTTTTTATCAATCTAGTTTGTTTTCTATTTCCTTACTCTTTTATTTCCTATTTGATTCCATTATTTCTTGATTATTTTCAATTGAGTTTAATTGCCATGTCTTCTTTCTACTTGATAAACCACTATTTTATGGTTTATATTGTATTTAAGAGTGGTTTTTATCAAGCTTTTCACCCACTTATTCATATGATTTGCATGATTTTACAATTCCTTCCTATTTTAGTTCTATGATTGAAAACATGCTTCTTTGGTCTTAATTTAGCTAATCTTAATCCTCTCCTATTACCATTCGATGCCTTGATCTGTGTGTTAAGTGTTTCAGGCTTCATAGGGCAGGAATGACTTAGAGAATAAAGAGGAAGCGTGCAAAAATGGAAGGAACACAAGGAATTGAGGAGATGACCAGCGAGAAGTCATGCGCTCGCATGGCTCACGTGACCGCGTGAAATGGAAGAAATCAGAGTGACGCGATCACGTACTTGACGCGACCACGCGGATTGGAAGCTACACGAACGACGCGGAGGCATAGACGACGCGCCCGCATGGAAAAGAAAAACGCTGAGTGACGCGATCGCGTGGACGACGCGGACGCGTGACGTGCACGATCTGCAGAATTACAAAAGTCGCTGACAGAGATTCTGGGCCACATTTCAACCTAGTTTTCGGCCCAGAAATACAGATTAAAGTCAGGGAACATGTAGAGACTCAACATGCTTTCATAATTCATAATTTTTAGTTTAAGATGTAGTTTTTAGAGAGAGAGGTTCTCTCCTCTCTCTTAGGTTTTAGGATTAGGATTCCTCTTAAAGGATTTAAGATTCAACTCTTCATCAGGTTCAATATTTCCTTTACTTTATATTCATCTCTTATTTTCAGATATTTTAATGCTTTTATTGGTATTTGATTTATGTTGCCCAATTGGCTTATAAACTTTTCATGTTAGGATTATACATTATTGAGATGTTTTCAGATTTATGATTTTAATTAAGCTTTTTACATTCTTGGCTTTGGTTAAGAAATCAGTAACTCTTGAGTTATCAAACTCAATGTAATCGATAATCGCTATCTTTGCTAATTAGCTTGAACTTCTATAATCCCAATCTTTTTCTAGGAATTAACTAGGATTTGAAGATCAATCTAATTAGCCACTTGACCTTCCTTTGCACCAACAGAGGTTAACTAAGTGGAATTAAGATTCAATTTTCATCATCATTGATAAGGATAACTAGGATAGGACTTCCAATTTCTCATACCTTGCCAAGTGTTTATTTTACCGTCAATTATTTATTTTACTTGTCATTCATCGTAATTGTTCCTTATTCTTAAAACCCCCAATTTACAAAACTCATAACCAATAATAAGAACATACCTCCCTGCAATTCCTTGAGAAGACGACCCGAGGTTTAAATACTCAGTTATCAATTTTAAAGGGGTTTGTTACTTGTGACAACCAAAACGTTTGTAAGAAAGGTTGATTGTTTGGTTTAGTAACTATACTCACAATGAGAGTTTACTATAACTTCTAAACCATCAATCTTCCGTTCTTCAAAATAGCGCCGTTGCCGGGGAATTGCAAACGTGTGCCTTATTATTGGTTATTGTAAATATTTCTCAAAAAAAAATATCAAATCTTTTTCAAAATATTTTTTTATTAGTTTTTGTTTTTATTTTCTCTCACTACTATGAACTCTCACCCCTTTGGCTATGAGTATGGTTATAACTATGTTGCAGGAAGAGGAAGCTATAACAGGAATATGCATCAAGGTCAAAGCAATCAAAGATGGACGGAGCCAAGAGGATCTGATCAACCCTTTAGGCAACAACACCCTCCTAGATATCACAGACAAAGACCACTCTACAATGCATACCAAAATGATAGATATCCTCAACATGACTTTGAACCACCACACTCACAAGCCTCTTTCCGCCACTCACCTCCGTATGACCCTAACCCATATCCACCATACCAACCACCCTATGAACCGTATGAACCATATGTAGAACCACCCCAATTCCACCCCAATTACTCCCAAGAACCACCACTGCCAATTTTTGGATCAACCCAAGAATCACAGGCTCGCCTCAAGGAATCAGTAGATCAATTTCATGCAACCTTTCATCAACTGGAGCAAGCGATAAATCAATTAGCTTCCCGACGTTCGGACACTCAAGGAACCCCCATGGCTTCATGTGGACAATCTAATGAAGAACGTAGCATGAAGGAGACATTAGAAACTCCGGTGGACAGTAAAGAGCATGAATTTGTACTGGAACAAGTGGAGGAAGCCGGAATTATTGAAGAAGAAGAAATGGTTGAAGACTTAGGAGATGCTGAACCTCCATGGGAATGTCGAGACATAGAGCCTCCTTCCAAGGCGATTGAAATTGATGCTGATGAGGGTGTACAACCTCCAAGGCATGTCATGGTTGAAGACTTGGAAGAGGTTGATCAAGAAATGGAGACTAAAGAAGAAGAAGCACAACCTCCCATGCCCTTGGTAAACAATGAAGAAGAGGTTGAATTGGAAGAAAGCCACCAAGAGGAAGAGGTTGAAATTGAAAAGCTTACAAAGAGGTGGAAGTTGTCAGAGAAGAGCACAAGGGAGTGGAGCTTGCAAATTCATTAGAAATATCTCTCCCAAGACCATTACCGTCCAACACAATATTCAAGTGGGTAAAATTTCTATCCTTATCCTTTACTTTCCCACTTGAATATGGGCTACTAGAGACGGATGGTCATGTTAGATCTCTTTTTGGCATTAAGAGTAAGAGGAAGATAGTCAGTGGTGAGAATTGTCCTGCAAGGTTCATTATAGTTGGAAGCTTTAGGTTTAACTGCAAGGGTTGGTATAGAGCTCAATTGAATGGGTCTAGGAAGTTGTTTGGACGCTTCAGTGAGAATTCTAAAGCTGAACCACTCGGATGGAATCATGATAATCAACTTGAAGACGGGTGTAGAAACAAGATTTGGGATCCAGGAATATATGAGGATCAATTTTGGGAGCTCAAAGCTTGTGAAGACCTCCATCAAAGCTTGAGAAATTTATTTGGTATTGATAGAGCTTATTGGAAGTCCAAGCATTGGTGGAAGTTTCAAGATGAGTTCAAGCACAAGCCACCATGACAAGGAGCTCGCCAATGTCCAACTTAAGGACTTTAATTAAAAGTGCTAGGTGGGAGACAACCCACCATGGTATGATCGTTTCCTCTTCAGTTTGAATTTTTGTCTATTTTTGACTTTTGATTGAACCTGGAATTTTTGCATAACATTCATTGCATTTTTCATTCTGTATACTACATAAAAAAAAATCACGCACGCGACGCGGCAGTGTCGCTAACGCGTCCGCGTCACCAGTGCGTTATGAAGAAAAGAAATTTGAACAGAGAGTCACGCGAAAGCATGCCCTTGGCACAGTTTGCCCACGCGACCGCGTCACTGACGCGTCCGCGTCCTATGGAAAATAAGCCTCCCACGCGTCCGCATCACCCACGCGACCACGTGGTTCTGTAAATCGACGTAAAAAGGGTGTATGGCCAAAAGTTGAGCTGGAATTGGGCTGGACTCGTGCTAGAAGCCCAAGCCTTCCCACGCGTCCGCGTCATTTTTTAAATTGGCCATTCACGCGATCGCGTCAACCACGCGATCGCGTCACCCAGATTTTTGGCAAAATGCATTGAAACAGAGAGTTGCACGAACGCGAGGCTGCACTCGTGCCAATCGCACAAATCAAGCCACGCGATCGCGTGACCCACGCGTCTGCGTCACCTGACCTTATCGTGCACCACGCAAACGCGTCCCTCATGCGTTCGCATCGCCTGCCCCGCACAGCTTATCCAAATCAGCCAAGATATCTTCTTTTTTCTTCCCCAAATCTAAATCTTTTCTTTCCCTTCTTATTTCTTTCTTCCTTCATTTCTTTTTCTTTCTTTTTTCTTTTAATTGGTGTTGGAAATTTCTTTGGGTCATTATTTTCCATATTTTGCTTATGGATTATTTGAGATTTGTTTAAACAATTATATATTATTATAAGGGTGCTTGCATGTTCTAATTAATATTTTCCATACCTTATTTAACATGCATGCTATGTGTTTGTGAAAGCGCCCATATGGCATTTTGCACTATTTTTAGATTTCTTTTAAATCTACTACTCTAAATGCCTGCTTTTCACATAACCCCTTCTCTATTTTATTATTTAAATATAATTATTTTTACAAACATATCATTAGTTTGGAAGACTTGGTAATCCAACTTGGACATTGAATGCTTGATCTATGCTACTCATGCCTTTGCCAGCATGCCAATAAACATCTTGCATTTAACTGTCATCACATGCACTTACTATATTTCCATTGATGACTTTTCACATGTAGTCGTGACCATGTGTTAACATCATTCTTCTTTACTGTGCATTGATTACCACCTTTCCTGCTCTCTTCCTTGCTGGATCCCCTAGCTTTACTTGTTACTTTCTTTTTCCTTTTTAGGATGGCCACCAAGAAGGGTACAGAGAAAGCTACTCCCAAACCACCGGCAAGGAAAGGAACAAAGAGAGCACCAGCTGAGGAACAACAACCCCCGTCCACTTGTACATCTTAGCATGCACCGAGGACGGTGCAATCTTTAAGTGTGGGAGGTCGATACCGATCTCCTTGGGTTAGTCACTCTTCTGTCTCAACACCAATGGTTTATTTTCCTTGTTAGTTGTTGCATTTGCATGTTTGTTTGATTTTTTTGCATATTTTGCCACTTGGTTGAAGTAATATTTTCTTTTTCAAGAAAACTTTTTATAGTATTTCACTAATTTAAATTAAAAACTTTTTGAAAAACTTGTATGAAGAAATATTGTTTTGGAACATAGTTTAGAGCTCGAACACACAAAACCAGGAGATTTTGTGCCTATTTGATTGGTTGCATTTTATCAACCAATATTTTATTTTTGGTGTGTGTTTTTCTCTCTAAAATTGTGATATTTGTCTTGCTTAATTCTATATTTCCATTGTTTGATGTATACATGCACTGATATGATTGAGGCCCTTTGATGAGCGGATAATTTATACGCTTTTTGGCATTGTTTTTAGTAGTTTTTAGTAAGTTCAAGCTACTTTTAGGGATGTTTTCATTAGTTTTTATGTTAAATTCACATTTCTGGACTTTACTATGAGTTTGTGTGTTTTTCTATGATTTCAGGTAATTTCTGGCTGAAATTGAGGGACTTGAGCAAAACTCTGAAAAAGGCTGACAAAAGGACTGCTGATGCTGTTGGAATCTGACCTCCCTACACTCAAAATAGATTTTCTGGAGCTACAGAACTCCAAATGGCGCGATCCCAACGGCGTTGGAAAGTATACATTCAGAGCTTTCCAGAAATATATAATAGTTCATACTTTATTCGGAAATTGACGACGACGTAACTTGGCGTTGAACGCCAAGTACATGCTGCTGTCTGGAGTTAAACGCCAGAAACACGTCATGATCTGGAGTTGAACGCCCAAAACACGTTATAACTTGGAGTTCAACTCCAAGAAAAGCCTCAGCTCGTGGATAGATCAAGCTCAGCCTAAGCATACACCAAGTGGGCCCCGGAAGTGGATTTATGCATCAATTACTTACTCATGTAAACCCTAGTAGCTAGTCTAGTATAAATAGGATAAGTTACTATTGTATTAGACATCTTTTGACAGTTTAATCTTTTGACTCTTTATTCTTTGATCATTCGGTCTCTTGATCATTCAGGGGGCTGGCCATTCGGCCATGTCTGAACCTTTCACTTATGTATTTTCAACAGTGGAGTTTCTGCACACCATAGATTAAGGGTGTGGAGCTTTGCTGTACCTCAAGTTTCAATACAATTACTATTACTTTTTATTCAATTCTCTTTTATTCTTATTCCAAGATATACGTTGCACTTCAACTTGATGAATATGATGATCCGTGACACTCATCATCATTCTCACCTATGAACGCGCGTGACTGACAACCACTTCCTTTCTACTCTAGGCCGGGCGCATATCTCTTAGATTCCCCAACAGAATCTTCGTGGTATAAGCTAGATAGATGGCGGCATTCATGAGGATCCGGAAAGTCTAAACCTTGTCTATGGTATTCCGAGTAGGATTCTGGGATTGAATGACTGTGACAAGCTTCAAACTCCTGAAGGCTGGGCGTGATGACAAACGCAAAAGAATCAAGGGATTCTATTCCAACCTGATTGAGAACCGACAGATGATTAACCGTGCTGTGACAGAGCATAGGACCATTTTCACTGAGAGGATGGGATGTAGCCATTGACAACGGTGATGCCCTACATACAGCTTGCCATGGAAAGGAGTAAGAAGGATTGGATGAATGTAATAAAAAAAGTAGAGAAACGAGAGGAGCACAGCATCTCCATACGCCTATCTGAAATTCCCACTATTGATTTACATAAGTATTTTTATCCCTTTTTATTTTTTATTTATTATTAATTTTCGAACTCATCATAAACCAATTTAATCTACCTAACTGAGATTTACAAGGTGACCATAGCTTGCTTCATACCAACAATCTCTGTGGGATCGACCCTTACTCACGTAAGGTATTACTTGGATGACCTAGTACACTTGCTGGTTAAGTTGAACGGAGTTATGATCACACCAAGGATTATTAAGATCCCAATTTATCACACCATGATCTCTTTGGGTATTTTTGATTTCATACAAATACAAAGAGACCAACTTTGAGGATCACAATTTCGTCCACCAAGTTTTTGGCACCGTTGCCGGGGATTGTTCGAGTATGGACAACTGACGGTTCATCTTGTTGCTCAGATTAGGTAATTTTCTTTTCAAAAACTTTTTCAAAATTTTTCTTTTCTTTTTCGTTTTTCCAAACCTTATTTTCGAAAAAAATTAATAAAAATCCAAAAAAATTAATAAAATCATAAAAACCAAAAATATTTTGTGTTTCTTTTTTGAGTCTTGAGTCAATTTTTAAGTTTGGTGTCAATTGCATGCTTTAAAAATTTTTCTTGCATTTTTCGAAAACTCCATGCATTCATAGTGTTCTTCATGATCTTCAAGTTGTTCTTGGTAAGTCCTCTTGTTTGATCTTGATGTTTTCTTGTTTTGTGTTGTTTGTTGTTTTTCATATGCATTTTTTATTTGTTAGAGCCCATGCATTAAAGATTTCTAAGTTTGGTGTCTTGCATGTTTTCTTTGCATAAAAATTTTTTCAAAAATATGTTTTTGATGTTCATCATGATTTTCAAAGTGTTCTTGGTGTTCATCTTGACATTCATAGTGTTCTTGCATGCATCTTGTGTTTTGATCTAAAATTTGCATGTTTTGGGTCATGATTGTGTTTTTCTCTCTCATAATTAAATTTCAAAAAAATCAAAAAATATCTTTTCCTTATTTCCCTCCAAATTTTTGAAATTTTGGGTTGACTTGGTCAAAAATTTTTAAAATTAGTTGTTTCTTATAAGTCAAGTCAAATTTTCAATTTTAAAAATCTTATCTTTTTCAAAATCTTTTTCAAAAATTATATCTTTTTCATTTTTTTTTTCATTTTTCGAAAATTTCAAAAATATTTTTCAAAATATTTTTCAAAACCTCTTTCTATCTTTATATCATATTTTCGAAAATTAGCTAACAATTAATGTGATTGATTCAAAAATTTGAAGTTTGTTACTTTCTTGTTAAGAAAGGTTCAATCTTTAAGTTCTAGAATCTTATCTTGTAGTTTCTTGTTAGTGAAGTAAGTAATTTCAATTTTTTAAATTAAATCTTTTTATCCTTTATCTTATCTTTTTCAAAAATTTTATCTTTTTTCAAAATTTGATTTCAAAATATCTTATCTAACTTCTTATCTTCTTATCTTTTTCAAAATTTGATTTTGAAATCTTTTTCAACTAACTAGTTAACTTTTTGTTTGTTTCTTATCTTTTTCAAAATCACCTAACTACTTTTCCCTCTCTAATTTTCGAAATATCTCATCTCTTTTTCAAAAATTCTTTTGTTTTAAATTTTAATTTTAATCTTATCTTATTTCTAATTTTCGAAAATTACTAACCCCTTTATAAAAATTATTTTCGAAATTCTCTCTCTCTTTTCTTATTTTATTTAATTATTTAATTACTAACACTCCTCTTCACCTCTCTTCACCTAAATATCCGAACCCCCTCTTCTACTTTCTTCCCCTTTCTTTTTCTACTAACATAAAGGAATCTCTATACTGTGACATAGAGGATTCCTCTTTCTTTTCTTGTTTTCTTCTCTTTCATATGAGCAGGAACAAGGATAAAGGCACTCTTGTTGAAATTGATCCAGAACCTGAAAGGACTCTGAAGACAAAATTAAGAGAAGCTAAGTTACAACAATCTAAAGGTAACCTTTCAGAAATATTAGAACAAGAGAAAGAGATGGCAGCCAAAAATAATAATAATGCAAGGAGAATGCTTGGTGACTTCACAAAGCCAACATCCAAGTTTGATGGAAGAAGCATCTCCATTCCTGCCATTGGAGCCAATAACTTTGAGCTGAAACCTCAGCTAGTTGCCTTAATGCAACAAAACTGCAAGTTTTATGGACTTCCATCTGAAGATCCTTACCAGTTTTTAACTGAGTTCTTGCAGATCTGTGAGACTGTAAAGACAAATGGAGTTGACCCCGAAGTCTACAGACTCATGCTTTTCCCTTTTGCTATAAGAGACAGAGCTAGAATATGGTTGGATTCACAACCCAAGGATAGCCTGGACTCCTGGGATAAGCTGGTCACAACCTTCTTGGATAAATTCTTTCCTCCTCAAAAACTGAGCAAGCTAAGAGTGGATGTTCAAACCTTCAAACAAAAAGATGGTGAATCCCTCTATGAAGCTTGGGAAAGATACAAGCAGCTGACCAAAAGATGTCCATCTGACATGTTTTCAGAATGGACCATATTAGATATATTCTATTATGGCCTGTCTGAATTTTCAAAAATGTCATTGGACCATTCTGCAGGTGGATCTATTCACCTAAAGAAAACACCTGAAGAGGCTCAAGAAATCATTGATATGGTTGCAAACAACCAATTCATGTACACTTCTGAGAGGAATTTCGTGAATAATGGGATACCTCAGAAGAAAGGAGTTCTTGAAATTGATGTTCTGAATGCCATATTGGCTCAGAACAAAGTGTTGACTCAGCAAGTCAACATGATCTCTCAAAGTCTGAATGGATGGCAAAATGCATCCAACAGTACTAAAGAGGCAGCTTCTGAAGAAGCTTATGATCCTGAGAACCCTGCAATGGCAGAGGTTAATTACATGGGTGAACCTTATGGAAACACCTATAACTCATCATGGAGAAATCATCCAAATTTCTCATGGAAGGATCAACAAAAGCCTCAACAAGGCTTTAACAATGGTGGACGCAATAGGCTGAGCAATAGCAAGCCATATCCATTATCTTCTCAGCAACAGATAGAGAATTCTGAACAAAACACTTCTAATTTAGCCAATATAGTCTCTGATATGTCAAAAGCCACTTTCAGTTTCATGAGTGAAACAAGATCCTCCATCAGAAACCTGGAGGCACAAGTGGGCCAGCTGAGTAAGAAAGTCATTGAAACTCCTCCCAGTATTCTCCCAAGCAATACAGAAGAGAATTCAAAAGAAGAGTGCAAGGCCATTGATGTGATCAAAGTGGCCGAATGCATAAGGGAGGAGGAGGACAAAAATCCTAGTGAGGAAGACCTCCTGGGACGTCCCTCAAGCAAGAAGGAGTTTCCTATTAAGGATCCAAAGGAATCTGAGGCTCATATAGAGACCATAGAGATTCCATTAAATCTCCTTCTGCCATTCATGAGCTCTGAAGACTATTCTTCCTCTTAAGAGGATGAAGATGTGACTGGAGAGCAAGTTGCTCAATATTTAGGAGCTATCATGAAGCTGAATGCCAAGTTGTTTGGTAATGAGACTTGGGAAAGTGAACCTCCATTGCTCATTAGTGAACTGGATACCTTGATTCAGCAAACTCTACCTCAAAAGAAACAAGATCCTGGCAAGTTTTTGATACCTTGTACCATAGGCACCATGACCTTTGCAAAAGCTCTGTGTGATCTGGGGTCAGGGATAAATCTTATGCCACTCTCTGTAATGGAGAAGCTGGGGATCATTGAGGTACAATTGAGAAGGCATGACCTCAAACCCGTGGCTAGAGGATGGTTGGAGTTCATCCAACGCTCAATCATTCCCACTAGCAACCGGTCCGAAGTTACCATAGACCGGGCTATCATGATTCATAGCATCATGATTGGAGAAGAAATAGAAGTTCATGAGGTTATAGCCCAAGAACTCTATAAGGTGGCAGACAAGTCCTCTACCTTGGCAAGGTTAGCCTTCCCTCATCTCATTTGTCACCTCTGTTATTCAGTTGGAGTTGACATAGAGGGAGACACCCCTATTGATGAGGACAAGCCCATCACTAAGAAGAGGATGGAGCACACAAGAGACCCCACTCATCATGAGATCCCTGAGATACCTCAAGGGATGCACTTTCCTCCACAAAACTATTGGAAGCAACTAAACACCTCCCTAGGAGAATTGAGTTCCAACATGGGACAACTAAGGGTGGAGCATCAAGAACACTCCATCATCCTCCATGAACTTAGAGAAGATCAAAGAATCATGAGAGAGGAGCAACAAAGACAAGGAAGAGACATTGAGGAGCTCAAGCACTCATAGGATCTTCAAGAGGAAGAAAGAGCCGCCATCACTAAGGTGGACCCGTTCCTTGATTTCCTTGTTCTTTATTCTTCTGTTTTTCGAATTTTATGCTTATGTTTATCTATGTTTGTGTCTTGTGATCATTAGTGTCTTAGTGTCTATGCCTTAAAGTTATGAATGTCCTATGAATCCATCACCTCTCTTAATAAAAACGTGCTTAATTGAAAAAAGAAAAAGAATTGCATGAATTTTGAATTTTATAACAGTTTAATTATTTTGATGTGGTGGCAATATTTTTGTTTTCTGAATGTATGCTTAAACAGTGCATATGTATCTTGAATTTGTGGTTCATGAATGTTGGCTCTTGAAAGAATGATGAAAAAGGAGACATGTTACTGAGGATCTGAAAAATCATTACAATGATTCTTGAAGCAAGAAAAAGCAAAAAAAAAAAATTTCGAAAAAAAAAAGAAAAGAAAAGAAAACGAAAAAAAAAGAGAGAAAAGAAAGAAATAAAGTTGTGATCCAAGGCAAAAAGAGTGTGCTTAAGAACCCTGGACACCTCTAATTGGGGACTCTAGCAAAGCTGAGTCACAATCTGAAAAGGTTCACCCAATTATGTGTCTGTGGCATGTATGTATCCGGTGGTAATACTGGAAGACAGAGTGCTTTGGGCCACAGCCAAGACTCAATAAGTAGCTATGTTCAAGAATCATCATACTCTACTAGGAGAATCAATAACACTATCTAGATTCTAAGTTCCTAAAGAAGCCAATCATTCTGAATTTCAAAGGATAGAGTGAGATGCCAAAACTATTCAGAGGCAAAAAGCTAAAAGCCCCGCTCATCTAATTAATAC